>LRSR01004625.1:0-51109 GCA_001579985.1 Hypsibius dujardini | reverse complement strand
GGCACAATCTTGTTTGTGTACTGTTTTCTTTTGGTGCAGACTTTCACGTCTTGGTATAATCTCACGTTTTCCATTGTTTTCCCAAATACTGAGTTATTCATTAACTTGAAAAAATCTTTCTCAAAAGCCGTCACCCCTAGTTTAGTTCGTTGTGATATGTTGAATTTGATATAAGGCGCCATAAAAGCTTCTTGTTTGAACCGAATGACATCATGTATTTTTGTTACTATAGCCCCTTTACTGATGTAATATTGTAAGTTTTTGATATGAACAGGATAATTAAGCTTTGGTTCAAGACTTGAGATAAGTTTTTCGCTAGCAGTATAATGTATACCTGATTTAAGCTTCTTTGCTTTTTTACTTAGCATGTCTTCGGTGATAATTTTTTTCTCTGGTGCCATTGGCATATCGTTAAATAGATCGTGTAATTCGTCTGGAAAATGGATATCTACCACAAACAAATAACCATAATCACCTTCAACATCTAAGCCCATTATGTCATTTATATTAAACCCATTTAGATGTTCAAACCCACCAATTGGAAGTTTCTGACACATTACATAACTATAAAGAGCAATTGCATCTAAATACATTCCGTATAAGGTTTTTAACGTCTCATCATAATCTGGCAAATACTTATTGTTTGCCTTGATGTGTCTCTTGACAACATTAACATTTCCTCCTCTAACTGCTCTTTCCCATAACATGTAGTCATTCTCATCTGTTAACAGTTCAAGTTCTACTTTCGTCATCTTAAGCATAGCATCAAAGGCTAAAGATGGGGCAGTTATATAGTGTATCGGGTCTAATTCATAGTACTGTAGACAAATATCTCTGAATCTTTCAAAAACATCTGCTAAAATGGTTACGTCCGAATAAAGATACAGATCATGATAGTCACCCATATTCTCACATTTCATTGTATCCCACACTTCTTCAAAGTATTTATATTCTTCATCTGTACATGGTTTTTGCTTCAGATGATCGTAGAAGTCTGCCTGGGATGGTTTCTCTCTCAGTTCAAATTTTTCAAAACCATCTATGAAACTGTATGGATAAATACCTTTCTTTTGGAATAGCTTAGAATTAGTACCAAAGTGTTTATCTGTTTGTTTGAAATCATTTTCACCCAAGTTATTAGCTAAGTTAGATAGAGAAGACAACAGAAATTGACAAGAGTCTAGGAAGTCTATACCCATAGTTTTACCATCTTCGAGCTTAATAGTACCACTTACTTTACTGTATTTCTCCATAGTCTTTGCAATTACTTTGACGTTCTCAAGTTTATTGATTTGCTTAACAAAGAAGTGGGTATCGTAATTTTTAGAGTTGTGAAATACAACTTTTATTCGGTAGAGGTTATTTCTTATTTTTAAATTACACTGCGAATGAGCAGGTCCACGATATTCACCAGTAAAATGATCGTGATCTTTAACTTTAATTAAAGCTTCATCCAACTCATCGAAATTTTTTTTACAGATATAACAGTGTGTAGCTTTATTATGCTCTTTTATTTGATCGTCACTCATTATGATCAATTTATTCACTTTCAGGATTTCATGAAAATCTTTAGCATATAATTCTAGTTGTTTATAGAAGACATCTATCACTTCGGTTTCGCTTTTTTTACCTCTATAGAGATATGGTTTATGCTCCTTATAAATTGACACTGGTTGCATAGCAACAGAGCAGGCTACGTGGTGATGTGTGTTATAAGACTTTGTTTCACATTCACTGACGTTCGCTACGCTCACTTGCTCGCCTCGCTCATTTCCTTCATCAATTTTTTCCAATGCTTTTAATAAGCTCTCTAAGTCGCAATATAAAACGAAGGGATGACGGAACTGATAAGGATGGTTTTTAAACTTCATGATATTTTCACCTGGTTGGGGCATTACGGTGACTGCTGATGGGTGTTCGTGACAATATTTTTTGTGACTATTCAGTAATTTTTCAGTACCGTAATGCTTGAAACAAGATAGGCAGAAAAATTGCTTTCCATTATGTTTGCTGACTTGAGCGGATAGTAGGCGACTCACATCTTTTACCCAAACGAAATGGTCAGTGATAGTTTCATTGTTGTCTGTTCCATTTCTAATCATCAATAATGGAACTTCTCTACTATATTGTTCATTTTGATTTCGGTTGTAATACTTCGGCCAAAATGATTTAGTTTTATCCTTAAAATAAATAACTCTGACATTGATTTCATTAAGCCTTTCGAATTTTTCTATATCTTTAATCTGCATTGGATATTTTATGTCACCATGTTTTAATTGATTGAAGCATTCTTTACGTTCTTTGTTTAGTCTTTGCGGATTTTTTTCTTCACCCCAAAACAGGGCAGCACAAACGGACCAAACAAAACAATAATTATCCTCAACGTTATTTACGTTAATACAAGCTTTCTTGTTGGCAACATACGCAGGCATCTCTATATAAGTCCCAGCATTAATGGGGTTACTTTCATTAAATTTTATATCCAAATAGAGAACATCTGTCAGAACAAATCCAGAACCTTTTAGCATCATTTCACTTATGTATGATACAATCTCATTGTTTTTGTCATTTATAAATTTATCGGTTATCCTGCTAAGGTTTTCGACTGAAACAGGCTTAGTAGCTGTGCGTACTGTTATGTTTTCAGAGTATTGATCATCGAAATTGTATTTCATCATAATTGTAGAAAGTGTGAATATAACTTTGTAGCCACGCATTCTTTCAAATTGTCTGGTCAGTCGTTCTTTTACAGGCACTCGAACTAAATCAAGGTATTGACTAGCTAAATCCTTTCCATAACTTAAATTATTTGATGGAGTAGCGTTCAAAGTGATTCTGTAAGTTTGGGTAGCATTCTGTAGAGCACTACTCACTAATTCCACACTATAAGGGTCAAACAAACTCTTCACATTAATATTTACTTCATCTTCCAGTGGTTGCTCTGCTTCCTTAAAAAGATTATCTATTTGAACTCGGTTTTTATAGTCTTCGATTATTTGAATATAATTGTTGACTTCTTCGGTCGTAGCTCTTCGTGAAACAGTAGTTGTTTCATATCCTGGAATACGCTTCAATCTTTCATTTGTTCTACTTATCTTTTCAAAATGACGAGAAATTAACCGAAGATCAGCCATTGTAAAGTAACCTGAACAAAATTTCTAGTATGATATATTGGAAAAATAAAATCAATTTAAAAAAGATGTAATTAACAAGATTTGTTTTTGTAGTAGCGTTGTAAGCTCTCCTCTTTATTTCTTTGATAAGCCTCGGTTGTTTTGAATTTTTGAATAAAGTATTGTTTCTTTTTTTCAACGTAGAGTTTATATTTTTCTTGATCTTCTTTCAACCTAAGGTAGTAGTTTCTCTGAGCTCGCTTCTGAGCTTCAGTACTAGGCATTTTCTAATTCTTGTAGGCAAAGTTTGTGTTGTGTACGATACAGCTATTACTACATCAAAATAAATTCAATGTTAAAAACTCATATATAATTGTGTAAACACGTTTTATCTGAAACATTTCAGTTCTCAATTTCTCCAGGATGTATTGACAAACAACAACAAAAACATTTTTTTGTGTTTATATAATTATCCCTTAACACCCGTTAACACCCGTTAACACACGCTGACACCCGTTGACATGCTCTATTTTTCTCATATAGTATCTGGTCAATACAAAAGGTATTCTTTAGACCACATAAAAGAAACAATAATTTCTGACAGGGGAAATTTGCCAGTCAAAGATACTTGTCGCAATTTAGAGATTTCAAGGACCACCTATTATAAGTATCTAACATTATTCAACATATGTATAAAAAAGGAGTTACATGGAGGAAACCAAACACAGACAAAAAACCAGCTCACTGACGAAGAAACAATCACAAGACTTGACAACAGCACCCCTGTTTCCCACAGACCTGGTATCCGCTAGATTATTACAAAAAGAGAGAGAAAATAGAAATTCAGATATAGAATATTGCTGTCAAATAATAAAAGAAAAAGACGAAATAATCGACACAATAACACAACAAACACGGGATTATTTCGAAGAAAAAAATAAATCTGAAGTTGAGATTGATCTTCCAGGATCTATAAAATTACCTCAGTGTGAAGTTGATCACGTAAAGACACGAGTGAACAAATTTCTTGAAATTTTGGAAAATGGTATTAAAGGGCCTAGGAAGCTATCTGGAAGCAAAAATTAAAGAAGAAGAATATAAAAAAGATTTAAATAATACGTTGAATTACTGTGTGTCAGAACTTGGAATAAATATCATTAAAATAGATTTCAGTTTTATCATAAGATGTTTCCTTATAATACTTTTGTCAATCGTAATTGTAATTTATCTCTATGCTAAATTTAAGAAACTTATGATAACTAACACTCGATCTAAAACAGTTACTAGACATCATTCTTAAACAATGCTTCTCGATTGAAAACATTATTACGACGATTACTTACATTTATTTTTTTGTATACAATAAAGTTAATTATGATATTTAGGGAGGTGAATAGTATTTCAGCTATACCCAAACTCGCATTACTCCAGCTATTAACAGTTTGCTGGTTGCAGTAATCTTTACATGTATCTGAAATAGTTCTGGTTGCAGTTTCAGTTAAGAAAGTCATTGTGGTATTATCTAAAGCCATGAATCTCAAAAGTCTTTTCTACGATCCAAAAACCGGTTACCAGTCAGTATCTAAACTAAAACATAAACTGGACAATAAAGATTTAACTTCTATAAAGATACAAAAATATCTTAAAAGTCAGTACACTAACCAAGTCAATAAGGAATCTAGAAAACCAAAAAAATTTAATACAGTTCACGCGTACTTTCCTAGGCAGAATTACCAAATAGATGTGATGATTTATGATCGCTTTATGTTCAACCACTATAAGTACATACTGGTATGTATTGATGTCTACTCTCGCTACTTGCAACTTATTGCAATGACCAACCGACGTTTTCCTACTATAATGGAAAATCTAGAAAAGATGTTTGAACATATGGGCAAACCTCAGAGCATAAACGCAGACAATGAGTTTAATACAAAGCAGTTTAACAACTACTGTGAAAAAAATAATGTAACCACCTACTTCTCTGACCCTAATGAGATAAACAAAAACGCAATAGTAGAGCGAGTAAATAGAACAGTGGCACAGATGATTCAAAAGTGGCGAACCGCCACAGGTTTGAGAGCATGGTACAAAGTGCTGCCAGACATACAAGATAACTATAATAACACTTTTCACTCTACAATAAAAGCAATACCAATAGATGTGTTTAATAACCAGGATGAAAACAAGCAGGAGTACGTTAGTATTGAGCCTAAAATTAAAGTTGGAAATAAAGTACGTATTTCACTCTACAGAAAGACATTTGATAAAGGTGATCGATTGCGGTATAGTACGGAGTTATATGAAGTGGTTGAACGGGTTAAACATCGCTTTAGATTGCAAAACATTGAAACTAAAACTAACGTAAGAAGGCTGTATAAAGAATACGAGTTATTAGTTGTTAATGATGTTGCTAGTATTACTGCTAAGGAAATAGCTCCTCTAACAGCAACAAACAACTAATCTCAGCATTATCTGACATTTTGAAAACAGCAGTAATAATTTCATCTTTTTTTGTTGTGTGGATGAGGTTAAAGGTATAGAACTTTTCAATCGCCAAAAATGACTTCTCATATATGACATTATGATTAAAAGCATGAAAAGTAGTAGGATATTGACTAATTAATTTAATCATTGTGACTCCGTTCATTTTAGGTTGTGCAAAAATAGAAACAGTTTTAATTGCTGCAATCTTTATACCGCTTAGAGTTACTAGTTTGGAATCCTCACCCATACCATAATCTTTCTGAGTGTAAAGAAATCCTGATTTAGTGAAAACGTTTGCTGGTCCTAATGACTTGCCAGGACTATAAGTATATTTCGATTGCGTTATGATGGTTTCAAGCATAAATCTACATGCGCTGGGGGTACTTGCTTTTACATATCTGAGTTTGTTGTTAGTGAGATAAAGAGGTGGTTCGCATACGATGGAAAGACCGTTGCTTTTTGACAATCCTCCGTTTGAGTTTAGTGGCAAAATGATTTGTTCGTTTTCATATTTTAATCCTTTACCTAAAACAGGCTTAATTTTTTGCGTATCTATCTTTAGCGTTAACAGTTCGTCAGATGTTGTCATTGATAGTGGGTCTAAGCATTGTACATTTTTGAGTGAATTACTTGAGGATAGTGTTATACCGAGGTCTTTATTCTTATTTTCTAAAACATATTCCTCTTTCGAACTTTGTAATTGGCTTACCAAGACTTGTGTGCAAGACATTTTTGCTTTTTATACTTATAAATTTAAATCTCTGGGTAAATCCTTGGACTACTTTCAATCGGAGCAGAAGGTTGGGTGATAGGTTTCGTATCGTTTGCAATAAGATATATTTTCTCGTTCAGCATCTTGCAGTATTTCTGAAATATACCAATCAGTATTAGATCAATATTTTTCAATCGTTTCGGTTTTTTAATAACAGCAAAAAGGTTTTCAATGATGTTGCATGTCTGATTCAAATACTCAAAACGATTAATAGGCGACATAGCAAGTTTCTCAGTCGTGAGACGGCATCTCTTAAGCTTGACATCGATTGTTTCCTTATCCTCTTTTTTCACTTCTTTCAAATCTCTAACGAAAATTCGGAACTGTTCAAGAATATCGTTAAAGTCGCTTATCTCAGGATAAAGCCTCGAAAATGATGATGACTCCATTTTACCGTAAGTTGTGTTTACACTATAAGGAAGCAAAAAAAATGTTCTTTTAAGAAGCTACTTATTTGTAACCATCTTATTGACTGCATATCCACCAAGAGCAGTAGCCCCACCAAGAGCCGCTGCTTTAGCCGCAGCTATTCCAGCCGGAATCAAAGCAGCAAGAAATGGTAAAAATCCTCCTGTTTGTTTATCAGGGATTAAATAATATTGATGAGGTATTTTATTTATTTTGATTGGTTGTAAAGGATTCTCGGGTAGCTGGAAATCTTCTGGCACAAATCCATTGCCTAATTTGTGATGAAATGCTTCCTTATGGTTCTTACCCTTAAGAGTTTTTGTATTACCACTATACCTAACTGATGAAGATTTTTTTGTATTAGTAGCATTGATTTTAGTAGCTTTTTTATTGCTTGAACGAAGAGCACCACTACCTGCTTGTGTTTTAATAGTCTGATTCCATCCTGCTCCCTTCTGAATATACAACTTTTCCGACTTCTTTTTTATATCTATCACCTTTGTAAACTTTTTACCTGTAACTTCGAAAGTCATCTGCTGTTCGTCATCAAGTATTTCTTTTGCAACAGTTTTTGCTGCAGAGGTATAAGAAGTACTAGTCACCTCATACTTTTCCCCGTTCTTATCTGTTACGATGAAAGTGTTCATGATTTTTTTATAGCTATATAGGAGGGTAAATAAAAAATGGCGAGCTATGTCGTGGACAACTTCAAGTTTGGGTTTGCCTCTACTTCAGACAAAGGGGTGGGGGAGCTTTTAGACACACAAGTTTGCTGGAAGTTTTCTGATAATAAAAAGTATGTGTGTGATATTAATAATGGATATATGAGGTGCAATCACAATACACTGCTTTCTTCTGAGAATAAAATTATTATTCATCACGGTACTAACATTACTAATAAAGAAGTAAAGACTGATAACTATCGAAATATAGAATCACTACTTGTAGCTCTTAATAAAGCAATAGTAGGAAGTGGACAGTTTAGTGTTTACAATGAGGATAAACGATTTCTTCAGCTAAAGGTTCTGACAAATTACAAAATAGAATTCAGAGACGATAGTCCGATCTTACACACGGGGTTCGAGAAAAAAATATATGAAGCCGGCACTTACATTGCTAAAACATTTTGGAGTAAGTCAGGAAGAAAAGAGTTAGTATACGTTACTCTACCTAATATTGTAAACAGTGGAATGGTGAGGCACATCACCTCCAATAACACTAATATTTCAAATATAGTAGGGTTACTGGTACTCATGGATGGTAAAGATGATAGTGATTACATAATTATCTCAAGTAATGACTTTGTGGGAGTTGATGTGTCACCACATAGTCAGTTTACTGGTACTTTGAAGCTATTTTACAACACAGGACAGCTATTAGAATTCGACCGAAGTAATCTATTAGAGAATGATGTAAACTTTGAATTATGGTTCTCTATGCGGGCTGTGTAATACAGCACACACACACACACTCTCCAACACACAGCACACCACCAGTTCAGACCACACCTTTTTTTGTTTTTTTTACTTTTTCCAATATATGGTCAAAATGAGGTGTTTCGTCTGTGAGCTCACAGACGAAAACGCGAAAACGCTAAAAAGGGGTTTTTGAGCAATTTTGAAAAAATGTTTAATGAAAATAGGCTAGTTTATACTAATTTAGATATGTTTTGACCCTAAAATAGCTAATATTTAAAATAGTAAGAATTACATAAAAAATATTATTTTTGTTGGAAATAAAATTGTGCCAGAAAATTGTGCCAGAACTCTCGTATTACCACTACTGGAGTGTAAGATACTTTTACAGGAACGCTCAACAAACGTGTTCCACATGTACCACAATAAAAAATGGTGTCGTCTGAAGGACAGCACCCTAAAATGCGTTATGGCCACACAAATCCCGACTCTTCTACAGCGAACAGCAGCATTACAAGCACTTGTGGAGGAGCCGGGATTTAAGAAAGAAGATCCATACCTCAAACAGTTGATCAAAGAATTCGTCACCGCAGCTGCCTCTCTTAATTTTGCACACCGAACACCAGAACTGTTTCAGGAGATCAGCAGATGTGCAATGGAAGAATTTGGACAGATATTAGAGGAGCTCTCTATGCGACCCGGTGGAAGTTTCTGTCCCCGATGGGCAGTGCCTGCGGATCTCCAGTTAGTTAAAACTGCTCAGGTGTGAGAACAAAAATCTCATCATGCTTTAATGTCTGTCTATCTCCCAGTGTGCCTGTAGGTCTGCCTGCCTGCTTGCCTGTCTATTTGTTTATCTGTCTGCCTTCCTGCCTGCTTGCCTGTCTATTTATCTGTATGTCTATTTGTCTGCTGTCTGTCTGGCGGTCTATATGTCTGTAGGTCTGCCTGCATGCTTGCCTGTCTATTTGTCTATCTGTCCGCCTTCCTGCCTGCCTGTCTATTTATCTGTCTATTTGTCTGCTGTCTGTCTGTCTGTCTGTTTATCTGTCTGTCTCTCTGCTTGTTTGTCTGCTGGTTTGTTTGGAGACTGTCCGTACTGTAGGTCGGTCTTATGGCTTACCTGCCTGTATGTCTGTTTGTAGGTTTGTCTGTCTACCTGTCTGCTAACCCTTTCCACCAGTCTGAATCACGCACAAGATTGACGTCTTGATGTGGTTTTCAGATTGATCTCTTGAAGAGGGTTTGTCTCCCAATATTCAGCCTACTAAAAACGCTCTTCCCGGGCACGCACAAGTTTTACGATGGCTGCGTCCAGAATTTGGAAACGTTACAGGGGCTCTCATCCAAACGCCTGGACCAGATCAGTGGAGTCATGAGCAATGCAGAACCACGGGGGAAAGACAGGCATGTCAATGCTGATATGAAAAGCCAGCTGCGGCGCAGTCTGTTTGAGCAGATGAATCTACCGCTTGACCATCGCGACGTGCAATGGCAAGCACTGGAAGATATTCCACATTTCTGGCATGATAAATAAATGTTGGTATACTCCCGGTGTCTTTACGGTACAAATACAAATACAAATATATCGCTGACCACATTATAGAGCCAGACCGAGCCAGATCGAGCCAGATCGAGTTAGAGCCATGCCAAGTCATCTCGGGTGCTTGTGCTCAGTATTACTAAAAATGGCTTTAACTAGGTCAGCGCTATATTATGGCCACGTGTGTATGTCAACGAAGTCTACCGGTAAAAAAAGTCAATGAAAGACCGGAAATTTCCATTAACGATATCCGTCATGAAATCTATGATTGATTGATATATTGAGAGATTCGGATGCCGACAATTGTTTTTATATTTTAGCTTAGGATCATGATAGCGTCCATACAATAATAAATGAAATAGCTTCAAGCAGGGCAGTGATTTATAAATAATTAAAGATATACGCCAATTATTCAATTATTTTCAAAAGCATCTCCGTCCAACAATGCTTCGGCGATACAGTCTGTTAAACCGAGATCACCCGCATCGCAGTGCTCCAATTGTCGTGCATGGCCGTGCTGTATCAGCAGGTCGTTGGTCCGCTTCAGCAAAATCATATTAGGAAAGAAAACGTGCTCTAAAAACGGCACAGCCTGTTTCTCCCAAGCGTCCAATGTCGGTGTTGGCAGCAGAGAAGTTACACTACAAATAGGCGCAGATGATTTGACGGTCTCCATGCTGGGAACGTCCGTTAGGAGCCGTTGCTTTTGAGGACCGTTTTCACTGGCTGCTGAACTTTTTCCTTTGTTGTTCTCAGCGACGACTTGTGGAGGTAGATACGACGGCCATAATTCTGCGTTGTTGAGGGCCTTTGAGGCGGTAGTAACGGAAATATTTCGTGTATTGTCCAGCGTGAAACCTGGGTAAAGGATTAGGTCAGGGAATTAGGAAAAAGTGCGCATTCAGTCAAGCAGGCAGGCAGGCAGACAAACAAACGAACAGACAGACTAACAGACAGACAGACAGACAGACAGACAGACAGACAGAAGGACTACGACAAACCTTTGAATTCACTGCCAGCTGGAAGTTCACAGTCAGGATACTCATAATCCGACGGATCTTCCGGTGGGTGCACCGTTAAATTTGCCGGATCGTACTCATACTGCTCTGAATTAGAAGTTTTTGCGTTTTTTTCGAGGTAATCCCAGTCAAATAAAGACTGCCGACTGCGGATGAGCAGACTCGGGTCCGCTGCATCGCCACTGCTCATACTTTGCGCCACTGCTCTCTCGCCTCGCAGCATGGCAAAAAAGTCAGGATCGTAATTATCAATGTCTACCGAATCATCCTGTGTTAAAAACGGATTCTTGTGGGCTGCTATAACCAAACTGTCCACAGCTTCCGCTATCCTGCCCTTGAACGTTGTCGGTTTTCTTCCGTGTGCGGATTTCCCTTTTTCCGCCACCGGAAAGTCACCTTTGTAAGTTAATGCGAAATCGAAAATGAGTTCCACAAATTCGAGAAGTGTCAGTGGAATGTGGAGAGAAAAACTGGCGTTGCCTTTGTGTAAGTCGGGGTACTTGGTTTCGAAGATTCGTAAGAGCACCGTGTAGGACAGCGATGAGGTACCGACAATGCGGGAATCCTTCATGGCAGTGACCAACGCTTGAACGGTCATGGCTTCGGGCATCAACTCTTCCTGACTGCCGTAGAATTCATAGATATAGCGGAAGGTCCGGTGTAGCTGACTGATATATCGGAATACAATTGGGCATTTTCTGGGGTCGTCGAATAAGGAGCTGTGGAATTGTCCTGAGCGTTGAAAGATTCTGGTTTCGATCAGGCGTTTGAGCGGGCGGCCTTCAAAATAAAATGCGTTAATAAAACGTTTTGCTTTCGTATATCTGTGTCTGTGTCTGTGTCTGTGTCTGTGTCTGTGTCTGTGTCTGTGTCTGTGTCTGTGTCTGTGTCTGTGTCATTCGGTGACTAACTTCCTAACTAAATACCTGAAATGTCCCAATTCTTCTTGAAGGGCCACTCCTGATTAACTTTTTCCTCGGACTGGCCAGCATTCAGCTTCACTTCCTTTTCTCTCCAGATCTTCAAATCCTGTTTCTGAAATTCCACCAAATAAGCCGCAACAGTAATCCGATCAAAAAATTCTGAGGGCTTTATGGGTTGATATGGATGGCAGAAGACATCGCGCCGTTTATCACCGTCAAAACAGCTCTCAATTGCCGTCAGCAGATGGAACAATCCTTGCTGAACGTCCACACCAGAAGTGCCGCGCTCTAACACCACGTCCGTCAGAAACTGCCAATACTGAAAGGCGCGCAGGACGTAAACGTGATCGCAGCTTGTCTCGACCATCAAGCGACTGTAGACACTGTATACATCTTTGAGCGCTTCCAGATACGAAGCCATGACCGAACTTATCCCTCTAATTTCATCGGCGACGTCCACATCTGAGAGGCCGAATTTCTCCGATAGAAAAAAAACGGTGGCAGGCATGGCGATCGCCGATACTGCTGGATCGTAATTAGGAGCGTAGTCGATTTGGCGGACGCAAGGGCTGGGCAAAGGCACGAGATAGCACGTTTCTTTGGACTCTTTGAGGAGATATTTTTTCATGGGATCGTGAAGGCTGTCGTCGATATAGAAGCATTCGATTGTGATTCCACTGGAAGATAGGACCGAGAACTAAAACAATTGAGGGAATATTATTCAAGCGTAAAGCAGAAACTCAGACGCATACACTGACACCGACACAGACATAGACACAGACACCGACACCGACACAAACACAAACACAGACACGACACAGACACAGACACAGACACAGACACAGACACAAACACAGACACAGACACAGACACAGACATATAGCAGACATATAGCTGTAGCAGTCAAGTGGTTTCGGGAACACTCTGTACCTTTCCGTGCTTTTTGCCGTCCCTCCAATAGCCTTCATACCGACAACCATCTGTGTCTGTGAACACTCCATATCCATGAATTCTGCCATAGCTGAACGTTCCGTAAAAAAAATTTTGGTTTACCGCTCCGTCTGCCGGAGCATGCCGGTCAATCCAGATCATTAAGCCGAATCCATGCTGTTAAAAACACACCGTAAACTTCGGTCAGAAAGGGGTTCCTGTCAAATGTAGACGATCTACTCGAGTCGCAGCGTGCAAAGGGTAAACAAAATAACTTCACCGGAACTCCTTCTTCAAATTCTCCACGGAGGTAGATATGGTGACCCAGCCAAAATTTGCAGCCGCGGCCATGCGGCAAACCACGGGCCCATTGGCCCTCATAGAAATTCCCCGATGGCCACTGACGCAGACCATAACCCCATTGAACACCAGCGGTCCAGCTGCCTTGGTAGAAATTTTTGTCCGAACCGTAGAAAATCATTTTTCCCTACAAGAAACAGCCCGAAATTGAAGCTTACAGTCGTTAAATCAAACCGCATCAACATGCACTAAAGGAGGCACATTTTCCAACGCTAGACCCAGAAAAGGAGCCCGAAAACAAATACATAGGTAAGCTAAGATCGACAAGAATTTGCACCATTACAGTTAAAAATAGAGACAGACACAAGGAACGAGACAGAAAAAGATGAAGTCAGAGACAGAGACACAGGTAATAATCACAGAAACAAACTCAGACCCAGTCACATCCACAGTTGAATCGACAGACAGACACACAGACCCAAAAAAGGCACAGACACAAAGACACAGACACAGACACAGACACAGACACAGACACAGACACAGACACAGACACAGACACAGACACAGACACAGACACCAGTCCCTTACATAGTCATGCATATGTGCATAGTGCCAGGAACCGCTATAAAAACTCCCACTGGCGGCGTCGAAGAACCGCCCGTATCCATGCCGCATTCCTTCTCGAAGGTTGCCCTCATACACCGACCCGTCAGACCATCGGTAGATTCCCCGTCGGCCGACTTCAGAATCTTGCACTTCCCCCTTCAAAGGACTGTTTCTTGTTGTAATTTTGCCAGCAACAACATATCCACTTGCAAATCATCGAACTCCAAAAGAGCCTTACATCAAAAATCGTTCCGTCGGGAAAGATCAGCCTGCCAATCCCAGTAGCCTTTCGCTGGCTGTCAAAGGGACCCTATGCAGCACCACAAAACCAATTGTTTTTGAAGGAAGCCAAGAGATAGAGAGATAGACAAGTACTTTAATAAATCAGTGAAAGAAGCATGTACCTGATACGTTATTCCAGATGTGAAGGTCACTGATCCGAACTTCTCAAAGATCCGCTCAGTCGACCCTTCGTATCTGTTACAAATATGCAGTACACATTCACTTAATCAAAACGCTTTGCAGTCATGTCGATTAAAAAATTAAACTTTTTAAAATCAGTTCACATATTTTTATTTTAGAAGATTTTATCTAAAAAATAGTCGAGACGTATCTTTCATTCAAAGGAGAAAAATGTGATCTGTACCTGCGTCCTCTTTTGTACCATTTTTTAAAGCAACCATACTACACTTATACAATACAACTATAGTGTTGTAGAAAGAGTCTAAATTTTTTATTTTAAATCATTAATTATAATTAAAATTCCTGATTGATAGTAATTGTTGCATTGTTGAGTATTTTAAAATGTAAGATTAAAACAGCAAGGGTATTCGAAGCTCGTTTATTTCGTCATTTCGTCATTTCGTCATTTCGTCATTTCGTCATTTTGTTATTTCGTCATTTAGTCATTTCGTCATTTCGTCATTTCGTCATTTTATTATTTCGTCATTTCAAACTCACTAATCTCCCAGGTTTTGCACACCCTTGCAACGGTGATACGAGGACACGCCCCCTGGTCGACTATGGCCGTATCTCCTTCGCTGACCTTAACGCACATGAACCACTCAGAAGTTAGAAGACAGATAGACACAATTATCGAGCTGTTAACCGAGAAAAGTAGCTCCTTGGTTGCTTTTCCCGGTTGTCTCCAAAACCAGGGAGATTAGCGAGTGTGAAAAAAAGGAGGAAAAACGTTGCAAAATAAGCGAGCTTTGAATAAGCGTCGTGTGGATGCAGTACATACACACGTGGCAAAAACCTCAAGCCGACCGAATTAAAGCCAAATTTCACCATCACGCAGCAAAATAGGGTGGTCAGAGTTTGAGCCAATTTTAGCCAATGCCTGCAGCTGTTTCTCACATCGCTTGATTCACTGATTTAACACCAGATTTCCAAAATAATTCAAAGTCAATCAATCAATCGAGGAAGCAAAGGCTGCGTAGTCAGCCGTGGTCAAAAACAGCTGCACGCATTGACCGAAATGGCTCAAACTCCGACCACCCCATTTTGCTGGGCGCCGGTAAACTTGGCTTTAGTTCGGTCGGCCTGAGGTTTTTGCCACATGTGTATGTTTTTCTGTACCGTTTAACTGTGAGTTCTGTCAGCTGCTTCAGACCCTTTCCATCGCGATTTTTTCGCAAAAGATCCCGATCCCAGTAGCAGGCCCAGTCGGGATTTCGGGGCTCCGTCGATTTCGCCACACCTGTTTCCTCAATTTCTACCCACCACAAATCATGCATGTCACACGAAGAATCACATCCCACAAAGGGGGCGCAACAAGACCACCTGAAGCCATCTGTTTATTTCTACCTGGACCAGATATCCTTGATTGATGCGTGGCCCCATTTCTATCTGGACCAGGTGTCCCTGATGAATGTGTGGCCTGGGCAATTCCGACGGGATACTCCGGATAGATCTCGACGGCGTCTTCGTCTTCGCGGCCACACTCCTGGTTCTCGTACTTTCGGTAGAGGTTAAGCATCTCGCAGATGTCATTGCTGGTTTCCTGCTCCTCCGGTTCCGGTCGGACGGCAATGGTGATCTCAACCGGTTTCTCCACAATGAGTTTATCGTCAGTCTTCACCATTTTTGTATAGGACTTATCCTCAGTTTTCAGCATTTTTCTAGGTGCAACGGGAAAACAATCGCAAGCTACGTGAAAAGTGTAACCACAATGCAGCTCCAGTTAAACTTAGTCGTTGTAGTGCCAGCTGTCACCATGACGTCCAGGCATGGTTAGACCAGTGCAGAAGTAGTTCTATGTTACAGATCCCCAAGACGGATAGACGTTCTGAAAGACAGACATAGCCAGAGAACTAGCCAGCCAGATAATCACACACATAAACAAATAGTCAAACAGAGAGACAGGCAGGCAGATAGGCAAACAGACAAGCATACAAATAGACAGACAAACATACAGGCAGGCAGACAGGCAGACAGGCAGACAGACAGATAGACAGATAGACAGATAGACAGACAAATAGACAAACAGACAGACATCCCGTTAACACATTCCACTTTGTTGCCGTTTGCATACATAAAGCATCAAATGGTCGAAGGAAATCAAGTTCAGTTTTCGATTTTTTGGCTCTGGACACGCAAAACTATTCCCTTGTGGCACAAGTGACCCGCAACAGAGTACGGTTGTGCCAAGTTGAAAGTTTTTGACTGAAGTAATGATTTATTTACACGTTCCAAAAAATGATTGAAAAATACAGTTCATTTAAATCCTTGATAGCTCAGTAGAACTCTGATATTATTTAAGTTTACCGCACATGGCAACCACCTTCAGAGGAGATTAGGAAATCCGATACAAATCAATGGCTGCTATCCCCCTCTAAACTGACGTATTTCTTCTCATGCTCTCTATTTCTTCTCTTGCTCTTTTCATCCATCGTGGCGGCCTTTTGCCCTTCTCATTGTCGCAGAAGAATGTCTGGCAGTAAGAAGTTAGCAGCTCCGGGGTTGTTGAAAGTCTGCATTGTTGGATCCGGAAATTGGTACGCCTGATATAATTTTGGTCAATTTAACGAGCAATGGTCCTGTTTGCTAATTTTGTCTGTATGTTCGAATGTCTGTGTCTGTCTCCCTGTCTCTCTGTCTGCCTGTTTACCTATCTGTCTGCCTGACTGACTGGCTGACTGTCTGTCTGTCTGTCTGCTTATCTGCCTGCCTGCCTGCCTGTCTGTCTGCTTATCTGCCTGCCTGCCTGCCTGTCTGTCTGTCTGTCTGTCTGTCTGTCTGTCTGTCTGTCTGTCTGTCTGCTTATCTGCCTGCCTGTCTGTTTGTATACATGTCTGTACCGTCTCTCGGTGTGTCGGTGTGTCGACTGTTATTTGTGGCCTCTTTTAGGGGTTCGGCGGTGTCTAAACTCATTGGAGCCAACATTATCAACGCGCCCGAGTTCGACAAGACTGTCAAAATGTATGTGTTTGAGGAAATACTGGACGCGACGTTTGGCGAAAACTCTGGTAAAAAGCTGACCGCGGTGATCAATACTAAGCACGAGAACGTAAAGTACCTCAAAGGTCACCGTTTGCCGGATAACATTGTGGCGGAACCGGATTTGGTAGTGGCCGCACAGGACGCAGACTATCTTATTTTTGTACTCCCGCATCAGTTTATTGGCAAAGCGTTGGACAATCTCACAGGAAAAATTAAGCCGTCGGCTGTCGGAATGTCCCTTGTCAAGGGTTTGTATAATCCAGAGAAGACAAACATTCGGCTGTTGTCGACCGTGATCACGGACAAACTCAAGATTCCAATGGGTGTATTGATGGGTGCAAATGTTGCTAATGAGGTGGCGGACGGGCTTTTCTGCGAAACGACTATCGGTAAGCTTACTTAGCTGTAAGCATAGCTACACACAGCTGTGCATGCTAGTTCGTTAAGTCACTGCCGTGGTCATTAGCTCTAGAATGGCTAAAATTTTCACATTACTATTTTATGTCTTTATCCGTTGTCGAATTATCCGCTCATTTGCCTGTTAAGTTTAAAGGCTGTCTGGTTGTCTCATTCCAGAAGCATTTCCGTATGTGCCCGTGAGTGCGTGCATTGCACTACCGGGATCGGCAGTGCTTTTAAGACATACTTAGAACCGCTATTTCTCTGCCATTACTAACAACATCCATCTCAAAATTTGTTTGTCACCAAGCTCGTTCATGTGAGCACCTGTAACAGGCGGCAAAGGGAGGTTCTACCTAAACTCTGGCAAAACGTCAGACACAAATCTCTGGGAGACTCGATCTCATTTATGGCCCACGCCACACCCTCAGATCGGGCCTCCCAGAGACCCTCCCATACTTCCTCTAAAACTGCTTTCTGAAAAGGGCTCTTCGCTTCGCGTTGCGCAGATTCCCACCTGACGCATGCTCGCGACCATTTCATGCCTGATTATACATACGTTTGCGTACCCGGTTTATGCATACGTTTGTCGGTTGTTTGCCTGAGTCCATGAGTATTCAACATGTCTTTGAACATGGGCCTTTGTCCATCCGGCCACCCTATTAGCATTACGGTACTCTTGACTGCCTGAATGTTTGCATGTTTGACCATCTGTCTGATTGTTAGTTTCTAACTCTGCGTTGTTATTGCCTCATGACACGTTGCCTGCCTGTGCTCAGAATTGTGCCAGCACGTTGCCTGCCCGTGCTCAGAATTTTGGTTTCTGTTCCGTTGCCGATGAGAATCCTTTTGCTGGCCGCTAAGATTGGTTACCTTTTGACAGCCTTCAAGGAGCTGAAGCAAGGGCAGATTTTTAAGAAGCTCATGCAGACGCCCGATTTCCGGATAACTGTGATCAAAGACGTGACCAATGCTGAGCTGTGCGGAGCCCTGAAGGTAAAAAGGCGCTGTTGCCTATAGTAGTGCGGAAGTACGAGTATCTTACAGAGAAGTAGTATTTGAAATTTCAATCAGTTTTCATGAAGTTTATGTTGTGTCATTACTTTTTGTCGCTCTGTCTTGTCAGAACATCGTTGCCTTCGCGGCGGGAGTATCCGACGGGGTTTTTGGCGAGAAGACCAACACCAAAGCAGCCATCATCCGGCTTGGCCTGATGGAAATGATGAAATTTGCCGAGCAGTTCTTCCCGGGCGGAACACCCGAGACTTTCCTTCAAAGCTGCGGCATCGGTGACCTGGTGACTTCATGTTTTGGTGGTCGTAATCGCAAGGTCGGTGAGGCGTTTGCAGCTAGCCCTGCCAAGGTATTGAACAGACATATAAACTAGCTAAATCATTTTCAGTGATGAAGGGCTGCTGCAATTTTTGTAGACATTGGATGATCTCTCGAAAGAAATGCTCGGCGGACAGCAGCTGCAAGGCGCCAGAACAGCTGAAGAGGTCAATTATTTTCTGAGCCACAAAGGCAAGGAGAAGGACTTTCCGCTGTTCACTGCCGTTCATCAAATCTGCAAAAAAGAGATGGCACCCAATAAGCTCATTGACGCCATTCGTCAGCATCCGGAGCATCAGTAGGGACATACGATTTGGGTTTACGATTAGAGCCCTGCTCACCGTGTTCGTTACGCTTACTGATTGCGCTACTGAGTGACATTATGGGCTAGTGATTGTGACGTCCTGAAATATATCTCTGTGTGTGTGTCGTGTCTGTCATCCAAGGTCAACCAAAAGTGACAACTTGATAAAGCACACAGTCACAGTTAAATATGGTTAAAATACATACAAGAAACAGAGAAAAGCCAACCAAAAGAATGCGATAGTGATCAAAATGATACTTAGACGGAAAGCGGGGGTAATGGTCACCCATGACACAACCCCCCCCCCTTAAACGCAATTACGTTGAAAAAAAGGCAAACTAAAGAAAAATACGTTCTCGTACCAACTTCGGAGCCTTTTTGATTCTGGAACATACGGTCCGAGTCGTTGTAATCCGTTTGGGAGCCGTAAACCACAGAGACAGCACACCCTATCAGTGTAGGTGACCAGGCCAATCTAGTCTCGGTACGGAAGCGCCGATAGAGCTCCAGTGCCGTGATGAAAACATAGTCAGGTTGTTTGAAACAAAAATTATATGAATCCACTTGTCGGCGACCATCTGCTGACGGTGTAGAGGGGTTGCGTAGCGGTTTGCTTGGGCATACTTACTGGTATCGGTACGTCCGCCATGACTAACGAGAAAAATGCAGAAGAAAATTCAAACACGAGAACTGAGAAACACAAATCGATTCATATAAGCTTATATAAAGAAAAAAAGATACATTCGGAGAATACACAAGAGAAGACGAGAAATATCCTGTTATAAATCTGGGTGTGGTCAGCCAAGGAGAGAAAGAGAAAGAATGGACTGAATGGAATAAAGGCTGCTCAGAGAATAAAAAAAAATGGATTTTCTAGTATAGTCAAGAAGGAGTAAACGGATACAGGGTAGGGATAATATATATTAGCATTTTTTATCTACTAAAGGCTTGATATTATTTAGTTTTGGGATAACTCCCTTTTAGAAGTTTCACTCGAATCCGACTGCGACTGCTGAATTAACGATACATCTCGCTTTTTTCGATACAGCACATTCTCAAGCTTTGGATTCGGTTCGCTTTACCAAAAGTTGTTAAATAAATGATAGTAGTCCTGTCCAATTGCCCTACATGCTGAGTTACTGTTTCGGAACCTGTACAAGTAAACAGCTGGTACTGGTTGCTTACTCTGCTTACGCTCCATGAGGCTTAAGCTCGAGTACCCGTAAATAAAACAATTTTTCGGATTAAGCAAAAACGGCTTGACCAATGGCTTCCCAAGAAGACCTCCGCGAACCGAACCTCAACCAAAAACATACAGCTAGAGATGGTGAGAGTGACGCATTTAAGGCACTCGTCTGATGCCACACCCTTGCCAACTGCCGAACTGAAAACAACAGCAAACGTGTCCACAGGTGCGGCTTTTGACCGACCGGCACGATTTTTGGCTGGCCGAAATAGACAAACTGCGGCCCGATCATGTGAGCACCTACTCAAACAAAATATCGAACTGCCGGCTGTGGCGCGCCAGAAGCTCTACTGTGGCTCCCACTGTGAATGTGGATTAACCACTCTAACGCCTGCTGGCCTACTTATTGTCTGGTTTTCGATTAAAATCTCGACTCGGCTTCTCCATTAATTTTCGTTTTCTCTTAACCGTTCTCGGTCCTTACCTTCCTCCCACTCGAAATCCACCTGGTTTTTTGCAATATATTTAGAAATTACAGTTTCGAGTTGTATCCGTCTTTAGCTCGGTTGGCGGAGCACGGAGTTTTGTTTCTGTGCCGTCGTTCCTATAGTTTTATCCTATTGTGATATTATCCTATTGTGAAATCAACAACTTAAGAAACCTGCTATTGGCTTCAAATATACTGATTTCTATTAGAATTGATGTTTTGTTGTTTTTTTTATGAAGAAATGGCTGATTCTTCTGCGGAAAATCTGATTGTTGATGACGAGGCATACCAGAAAGCCTGTGTGGAGTTCCGTTCTCGGACTTTTTACGGCAAGCAGTCGGCCATCCCGCAAGGTACTTTGTCCGGATACATCCAAAAAAATTCGTTCTCCTTTAAAAATGTTCATTTGTATAAATGCTGGCCCTAAGTGGGTTATGCTGAAGATCGACGAGAATTTACGCGCTCTAAACTTCACGTTTAATGGATTGATTGATTGCCTGTTTCTACTGGCATGCCATTCTATCCAAAATAATTTTGCTGGATTGATGGATTGACATTTTCTTGGGAATAATATTTATTCAGGTAATGTACGCATTGATTGGTTGATTGATTATTCATTTCCCCACTCACTTCATTTCCTAACTATTTTATCGATTATAGTTATATTATTATTATCCGCACATTTGATCTGATATGCTAACTTTTCAGTCACTTTCGTGTTTCCGTACACGGTTTCAACGACGAACGAAGTGCCGCCGGAAAGCCAGTCTTCATCTACAAGAATTTACTCCAACGCCTAATAACTACCATTGTCACGTGCAGCCACCTCGCCACCACACTGGCCAAGCATCTCCTCGGATGGGAGGAAGGAATCCTGTACTTCGGTGCAAATAAGCCGCTGGGTCAGGGAATTGTCTCCCTTCATCCTGACATGGTGGATGCCATTAACAGTAAGATTCTTTTTACTGTTAAAATTTTCGAAATACATCACCTGGCGTGTCAATAACGTTCTTCAATATAATGATGTTTTTCAGCTTACATCCACAGCGACAAGGGGAAATTAAATGGGCCGCCCTTGATTTCCATCGGTCAAGCCATCAACGGAACCCTCAATTAGGCGTAAAAGTCGGCTTCGGCGGTCCCAAAATATTTTTTTTTGGTATACTAGAGTAACTGTACCTATGAAGTGAATACTTCTCGCTTTGTTGTTTTCCATATTCCTGTTTTTTAATTAATTTAATGGGATTACTAGTGTACAGAAGGGCCTCTGTTTAGCAATTTTAGGTAAATTGTTTACCTCTTATTCAGTCATTTGCCAGATATTTTCTGGAAATTTTTAACGAGATAGCAGAAATAATAAAATTCCATTCCTTGACTACTCCTAAACCATTCCTTAACTACTCCCAAACCATTTCTTAACTAGTCCTAAACCATTCTTAGGATACGCCAAAAAACAACAGATTCGACACAGCCGGAACATTTCCTTTGAATGGATTAGACGTGGTTCAGACACATACCGGGCAATGGTTGGGACACTTCCCTAATCGTGCGGGATACAGGAACGGACAGGCGACAATACAAGTACAGTCGAGCTTCTAATTATGTTAAAACGTGAATATGTGAAAATCTTGCAGAAAACACACAATAATGCATTCCTAACAAAAAGATAAAATCGACACTGCACTACATTATAGACTTTTAACTAATAAATACATTAGTATAAGATAAATCGCCATAATTTCCTTAATAGTAAATCATTTGCTACAGTTAAATCAATCTGAACGACAACAGAGAGGCAGGTGGAATAAAACAAAGAAAAATACCTAACCCAGTCGAACATTTATTTTGAGGGAGTCAGCTTGACTACGCTCACCGAGCTTTGCGTCACGGGTAACAATAAAGGCGGCACAGTTATGGGCGGTGTGACCCCCTTTGGTAGCAATTCAAACCAAGAAGGTTCATCTCTGCCAAATGTGACATTTCTTAGGGGTATCTTCACCTCCCCTAAGGACTTCTGAAACATCGAACTGCCAAAAACAACCTGCAAGTGAACAGTGCAATCCTTGAGCTCAATTTTTGGACTGAGCGAAAACTGTAACCTCTCACGAAAAGTTGGATTATCAATAGTGCTGCTCTCGCCGGTTTGTTGCTTCAACTTCATGGGCAACAATGTACAGACAACATACATCTTCTGCTTCGTCGCCTGTGCCAGTTCCCATAGACTGTCCAATGAGCAAGCTTCGAAGATCTCCACTGCCAAAGCGTTTGACTTCGGTGCACTAGTCAACGCGATATTAATTCGTGGCGTTGTTAAGAAATCGGGACTAGTGCTCGGATTGAGGGACTTGACAACGACCAACGGGTTGGAGCTGTCCATACTGTTCGCAGAACTGGACTGGGATGGAGCTGGCACGGAAAGTATTAGGGAACTCTTTAAATCAGTGTTTGAGGGTGTGCCTGCCAGGAGGTAGCTGTCACGAACTTCGGCATTCGTGGCTAACCGGAGAGTCATTCGAAGACGTATTGCACTCCGCGGTCCTGAACCTTTTAATGGAAACGGTGCTTCCATTGCGAAGTTGTCTGCCTACCAATACGAAAATGTATAGGGGTGGCATACTGAGTATTGTCTGTCTGTCTGTCTGTCTGTCCGTCTGTCTGTCTGTCTGTCTGTCTGTCTGTCTGTTTGTCTGTCGGTCTGTCTGCCTGCCTGCCTGCCTGCCTACTTGTTTGTCTGTCTCCACACACCTCTAGTAGAGCCGCAATCGGGAATTCCAAATTGCCGATTGGTAACGGGCTACTGTCATCCTTCAATAAAATTGCTATTTGTTCCGTCAAGGGGTTATGAACATACAGCAAGGTTTGCTGCTCCCAAATCGGTGTTGTCGAATGCGCGACCACGCGTGTGGTAAAAGTCTGCGAACCCAGCGTCAAAACAACCGATGCATTGGGGTCCCTGTCTTTCCCGGAGTTGGTCACGCGTGGTAGTGCGCTGGCCGAATCAATCAGCACCAGAACAACCGCCGAACTCAGCGGGCTAACAGCGTATTGTGATAACTGCCGATTCTCATACAGCGTGGCATTCAGATCCGCTCGGTCTTTGCTCAAGTCAAACCAAGAAAGCTTCAAATTGATCTGCCCGGTGTTGGGTGCCCTCGAACCGCCGCTGATGTTGTACCAATGCGAGAATGAATCCCCCGCCGAGCGAACCGACCCGGAATCGACCGAAAACTTGCCCAAAAAGTCGTCCTGTTGCCGGTCTTGATCGTAGACCTCAAAGTTGATCTTCTGCCCCTGCGCCTCCGACACGATAAAGTCAAACACTTCGTCCCACGTGGGATTGAGCGATTTAAAAATGGTTTTGGTCCGAGCCTCTTTCGCGCCCAACATGATCTTCACATACGGGTCGGAACTACCGGGACCAAGTAACGAAGGATCCGCAACCGGTAAATTTTTACCGGCTATCACGTGGACTCTGACCAAACCGACTGGCAGGTCGAAGAGGAAATCTTTGTGGGCAATGTCGATGAAAGGGATGGAGATTTTGTTGGGTAAGACGGTGAACTGCTTGAGATTGTCCATAACTTGCTGGTGGACGGTCTGCTTGAGGGACAGGAAGCCCGGCGCGTTGAGGAGGTTCGTCAGGTCGAAATCGATCACCGGCGGATTGAGGAAGTAGACCTCCACCCCTCCTGCGAAAATTGAAAAAGGAAGTGGAATTTATTAAGTGTCGAGCATCAAGTGATTATGTTCAAATAACAATATCCCTGTGCCTAAATATTTAGAAATATTTAAAATAAATATTTAAAATAAAAATTTAAAATGAATATTCAAAATATTTGAATAACCATTGAGGAAATTTCGATTGGCCATTCTTGGGTCAATACATTTTCCTTTAAGTTTTAAAGATGTTCGGATCCGCTGAAAGCATTTTATCGATTGACGAATATCTCAACACCACCCTGCAAATTCAAATTCAACGTACCAACAAACGGCATGTCATTGAGCACAGGCTTGAGTGTGATCCGCAACGTGCCATGCAGCTGGACATTCTTCACGCCCGCCCTGATCCCCGACACGTAGACCGTGAACTCCGCGTCGCCCTTGTAATACAACTCCCAATCCAGCATGATTTCCTTTCGATCGACATTGTCCTTATAGCCCTTCACCCCGTTAACGCGCACCGGGATACTCCCGAAATCGACCTTGTCGAATTGAAAGGAAATCTTACTGCCAAAAGCAGTCTTAATAATCGGCTCCAAAATCTCCTTGAACATTTTGTCCATGAAAACGCCGAACGGCGGCCATAACCGCGCCAGCAGGATGTTCAACCATTCCACCCGTTCCAAGTCGGGAAAGTGAATCCAACTGGGTATCTTGCCCGAGCTCTCCAGGATGGTTTTTTGTTCATCGAGGGTGAAGTCAAACAGTTCCGGCAGGGTGCGCGCCGGGGCAGCACGGTAATTGCTGGGCGTGGCAATCCATTTAACAACCAGCCAGACGATCCGAGCTGCGGCAAACCAATAGACCCCGAACTCGTTTTGGTCCTTGAAGAGTCCGAACGCACAGATATCGTAGACGGTGTCCAGGAGTAAAGCAAAAATTGGCATTCTGATTGGCAATTACTCCGAAGGACTAGAACTCGTGGCGAAACATTTATCTAACTCCTCCTGCATTCGCTAATTGCGGCCTCCAATTTTGGAATCGTTTTGGCTGACGGCAAAACATCATTTCCAAGCAACTGTACGAAAAGTTGGCTGGTCTCTTTGCATCATTTCGTCTTCGGTAAAAAAAAATTGTTTCTCAATTTTATAAATTCTGGTAAAAAAGAAGAATACACCTGATATTGATTAGTCAAAATGTTTCGGACTTTGAAAGAACAAGACGCAGTGACGCAGTTAATCGTTGATTTCGGATTGCAAACAAAGGGACGAGGCACTTGGGCTCAACAGGAACTTTCCCATTGTAGAAGGCTGATCGCCCGACACAGAAACGTTCATCTTCTCAGCTAGCTCGACGTACCACTTCTTTTTGTGATGGATCTCTGCTCTTACAGATTCTGTGAAAGAAACCGCACAGATTCAATTTAAGCACAGACAATGCAAAGCGGCAAATAGGTAAAAGATGATTCAAGGGCAAGCGGAGGTCCCAAAAGAGTTAGATGAGCAAATCGATGTTTTTTTAATTAAATTTTTTTAATTTTAAAAGCGTTTCCGACGGTAATTTTTTTTGCCTCTCATCTGTATTTCTAGAGGGGCAATTTTTTTTAAACCAGATTGGCATCTTGAGTGGCATTGTCGCTTCGCCCTCTTCGGTCCGTCCGCCCTTGGCATGATTATAGAAAGTTTTGTACTAGCGCTTTCGTACCGTAGCTGCAGGAATCAGGCTCCACGTCGAAGGTTATCGACGTCAAACTCTCCGACTGAATCAGCGCACGTCGCTCCGCGGATGCAGTTCTTTTCTCACGCATCGAGCTAACTTTTCGGGCTGACGTCCGTGCGATCGGCAAATCTTGCCGGCGTTCCTGGTTGGAGACGGTCTTTCGTACCGGCGAATCGGATGAGGTCCGCTGTTGTTGGCCTTGCCGCTTTTCTGCCAGGGTGCTTTTTCGTGAATGCTTCGAGACCCGATCGACCAAATCAGGTGTCCCCTGCTGCCTGGTCTCAGATGAGCTGGGTTGTGCCTCCGTTAGCACCAGAGCTGGTTCGAAAATGGTTTCATGAGACTGGGTGATTACCGGTGGTGGTGTTTCGCTTTGGTTCGGTAGGGATTGCAGAAACCAAGTCAAATCGGTTATTTTCACTCCTGCACTCAAACCTGTAAAGAATTAAATCAACCAACCGCCCAGGATATTTGTCATCTAATTTTCCTACCCAATTTTGTTACCCAATTTTGTTACCCAAACTTTTTACCCGGATTTTTCTAGAGAATTCTTCTCCTTGAGAATTCTTTTATTTAAATGTTTTATTATGGTATATTCTATGGAGCTTTATACAAACCGGATATAGTAAGAGGAAAGTCATCGTCGTCGTCGTCTTTGCTAAGTGCATCACCTCCCCGTTGATTCTTAATCACGGGCGCTGGCTGGACATCCATGTCAAGGGCCGACTGATCGGAGATGTCAAGATTACGCAAGAGTTTCTTTCGTGCAACCGCCATCTCGCACATCTTTCCCTTGGAATTTCCATAATAAATCCACTGTCCGGCAAACCGTCCGTCCTCGGAGATGAGCAGAAACTTTCCACATACTTTCAGATAACGCTTCACCAGCTCCTCGACATCATCTGTCGATTTGTTTCCAGCAACTGCAATTGAAAATGCCACACGATGATCAATACGAGAAAAGGGCCCTGGAATGGGCCACTTGAATTTCCGTACCCTGGAATGGGCCACCAGGCGGCAGGGGGCGCTCTGTCGCAATTTAATGGAAAAGAAATGAGTCACGGCATAGTCAGCGTCCTCTATAGTGAGCTTTTTCCGACTATCCAATCATTTCGTTTTTTAACCATGTTCCCACCACTTTTTTTCATATCTGACACGCGTTCCATCGGGTTATCAATTATTCTCTGTCGTTTAGAATCTTGGTGATAACCAAAATCTGTGTGGAAGCTGTGATTACAGGGTGGCCCACTCCAGGGTACGGGAAAGTCAAGTGGCCCATTCCAGGACCCTTACCTCGTACTGGTGGGGATTTATTTTGCCCTTTATTTTGGCCGTAAGACAAATGTGACTTTTTAATGCTGCGCAATTTCGGAAATGGAATAAATGCTGCGTTCGCACATTTTTCTTTCGCTGTTTGACAATATTTTGGATTCCAAAAATCAACAATAAATTGGGCAAACATATGTGGCAATAATTTTGTTAAAAAACAAACAAAATATTCATTTTTTGAAAAATGGAAAACAAAAAGGAACCTTGTGGCTAGTTTGATTGATATACTTCACGCTTTCGCTCTGTTTGCCCTGTCGTGCGCAGCATTTATGCTAACAAAGCTATTGCGCATGATACGTCAAAACATGCGCAGCGTTGGGACTGTTTCATCGTGTGCAATTTCAAGGGCCTTGAAGGGTCGTCCGTACCTCTCGGACAGAAGTAAAGCATTAAGACATTCAAATCCCGCCCACTTTGGGCGTAAGCTCTCGCAGCATTCGGCACTCGTCGGGTCCGTCGCGGGATGCTCCAATCCATCTCCGGTGGTATTTCGTAGCCACTGTCTTCCATTCGGATTTTCAGGTGGAGGTCGGCAATCTCCTGCCGTAAGTTAGCGTGTCCGTCCAGAATACGGGCGTGTGAAGTGATGGCCATTAACACTTCCCCCGACATTGATGCGAACCGGATTGTGTTCATAATTTGCGGCACCAATTCTCGACGTCGCGCGTAATCCGCTTCCACCCAGCGGACGACCAAGTTATAAACATTCACTTCGTCCTACCAAAAAGGTGTTTTATCCTTATGACAAACGCATTTGCTACTAATTTGATGCATATGTAAATCTATTTGTCAGAGATATTTCTCTCGATGTAAATATAATAATTGTCTGTGCGCGTATCGATATAAGTTGACAGAAGATGCTCGGCTTACTTTGGTGTGAAGTTCAGGCTGCTCCAGTATAGGCAGGATGAGATCCAAGGGCCAGCGAATCATGAGCTTGTCGTTTCGACATTCATCAAAGCAGACAATCAAACGGCCCAACCCCAACGTCCATAAGGGATGCGATTCTTTATGCAGTCGGCGGAGACTTTCGATGGTGTAGCAGACCATTTTCGGGCTGGTCAGACAGTTAAGCAAGCGCAGACAGGCGTCCGTAATTATTGGAACCCCAAAATAATCAGCTGCTCGCTGCGACTCGAACACGTTATCAGCCGTGACCTACAAAGGAAAAAAAAGGAAATTTGAAAAACTCATCAATCAAACGTTTTAAATATCAAATATATTTACAGCATCGTATACATATTTACAGTACAAATCTAAATTTACCTACCGTGAAAATGCCGGTGTAGATGTATTGAATAATCGTCCACAATCCGGTACTGGTCACTCCCTCGGGTCTCACGTCGACAATCAATAGATTGCCCTTAGCACCCTTAGAGCCCTTAGCACCCTTTGCACCCTTAGCACCCTTAGCACCCTTAGCACCCTTAGCACCCTTAGCACCCTTAGCACCCTTAGCACCCTTAGCACCCTTAGCACCCTTAGCGCCGGCCTGTTTCCGTCCGTTCCACCGTACGTTCGTCCAGTTGCAGCACTGCGCCCCGAAGAGCGCCTCATGGACCAGCAACGGTCCGCTCGCACTGACCAGGCAACACGTCAGCTTCGAGTTCTGCGTAAAAAAGTCGGTTAATGCGTAATCGAGCATTCTACAAGGAAGAAAACAAGTCTCTTACTTCCTCCTCTTGTCGCTCTAAAATATGCCGAAAAAACACTCCTTGTTTTAAACGTACCGTCGCAAATTCCTTTTCCCCGTTTTATAGAGCAGGTCTACAGCATCGGACATTGGCGTCTGCTCAACGCTCTTGATGTCTGAGAGCTGCCGTGTCACCCCGGAAGGCGTTCTGGATTCCTTTGAGGTTGATGACGGTAGAGACATTTGTTTCGACAGTATCGCACTCATTTCCTCCGCTGACGGAATGTTGGAGCGTTGCGTTGGAGTTGCATTGGAGTTGGTCGCATTAGCAGAAAGGTTTGGTTTCTTCAGCTGGGTGTTGGCTAACGCCCCGCTGAGACTGTCAATCGACAGCGAATGAATGACCGACGGCCGATGATGCGGATACCCTTCTTGATCCAGCAGATGACCACTCCCACTGTGCATCGGTTGACTGGCGCTTTTCCTTGACGCAACCCGGGGTAATATCTTCTTGGGGTTGATAGTTTTTGCAGTTGTCCTTTCCTCGGGAGCGATAGACTCCTCATGGGAAGTGGAGAAGGCCCGGCCGGATGTGCGATTAAGGCAGATTCTGTTCTGGCAGTTGATGGATGGCGGTAGGTCTTGCATGACGTGGGACATCGGCAGACGAGACCAGTCGGTCGACCATGACTTGTCTTTGCATTCCGCGAAAGCTTCTTCGAGGAAATTGAGGCTATAGTGTTCGGGTGAGCCGTGATCTTTCAGGACGAACCAGAGAATGAAGGAGAAGAGCTCAGAACCGACGAGAAGGTCGCAATCTTTGTAGAGCTTGGCGGAGAGATACGACAGGAAAGCATCGCACTGACCTATGCCGGAGAAGTTTTGTACTGTCGCACTTCTCAAACTAGGTTTTTTTTTACATTTATCATGTCTGTCTGTCTGTCTCTCTGCCCGCCTGTCTGCCTGTCTGCCTGTCTGTCTGTCTGTCTGCCTGCCTGCCTGTCTGTCTGTCTGCCTGCCTGCCTGTCTGTCTGTCTGCCTGCCTGCCTGCCTGCCTGCTGCCTGTCTCCCATAACGTTTTACCACTAGACGTTCTGAGTTTCTAGTTCACAAGTTTGCCGAAATATTGTACTGACCTATTCGTTGCCGGCAATCAGGTGGTACTTCATGGATCCACGACCTCACTTCACACAGTGAAGCTGATATAAAATCCAGTATGTCAGACAGAGATGGTTCAACCCGACATCCATCCGTCAAAGCAGTCGACTCTCGGCTAACCGATTTCACAGCTCCGCACAATGCAGGCAAATTACATTCAAGTGCACTAGTCGGCAGCATATCAGGCACTACTTCAACTGGCCTTATATCTTCCAGAAATTCATCGCAAATCGTGCTGTAACTTTTCGAGTCCGCCCTCTGCGAAACCCGCAGGGAACCGTCTGCCGATCGGTTTGCAGAATCCGTAAAAAAATCAGCCAGCTCCCGGAGCTGATTACCGTCTCGTCCGTCACTTTCAAAGCTCATCAGGTCCACCACACCATCGCTGTCACTCAAATTCCGCAGACTAGGTGCCTCGCCTGCTCCAGTCGATCTCACACGATCTTTCGCTTTTTCACGGGACACACGAGAGCAATTCCCTGTTGTCGTATCAAGTCTCAATTGCATCTGACTGGTCGTCGGCTTAATCTCGACCGTTACGGACTTTCGCCCCAGCTTGGACGATCGAGCACCCACAGAACAATCGCCACCATAAGTCTCAGTCGAACTGGCAGAAGACGAACAGGGTCGCTGCTGCTGCTGTCGTGATTGGAAGTGGTTCTTTCTGATCGTCATGAACGGTTCCGGGGATGATACAACTTGCGTTGGAACCGCGGCGGTCTGCCGGACATGGAGACCATCGCCGGATTTCATTTGTTTGGTTGAATAGTACGATGTGTAGGCTGTCAAACGTTTCTCACTTCACTAGTGCCTCCAGAACAAATTTCTATGTCTGAGGTCTTGAGCAGGAAGAACGGACACAGCTTCATACGTGTGGAACAAAGCGTTTAAAAATGCTTCCTAGTAACGATGCCGAAGAGCGCTTTGTGGTGGGCTTTGTGGTGGTATTTGTTCCTTGAATTAGTTCGTGTGAATATTAAGCACAAGCGAAGAAACCTTAACGTTACAAGACTTTTCTCTGGTGGGCAAAGTAAGCCCCCGCATCTTTAGAAGGTTAGGGGGAGCCAATAACATGTACAGTGTTTGTCCGACCATCGCTCGTTCAGTCGATTCAGAAACAAGTTTCAGTTATTACGCAATCGACATGGAACGACTACGAATATTATTTTATTGTATTGTATTTATTGTATTGTAACATCAAGGTTCTTTTTATTTTACGCTTCGACACTGTATACGTTATTTTTCAGACAGCAAGCGGAAGATTCGTAATCGGTCTACATGTGCCTCGTTTATTAGAGCAGCACACAAATGTCGATACAAACATTCATTGTATTAACAGTATTCAAAAGCTTGAAGAGCTTCAAGCAGAGGACCAATTGATTTATTAGAACTTTTCGGTGGGAAGTGTTATTCGGTGAAGAGACAAAGTATACAAGAACGACCGTAGCAATCACAGTGTTAACAGAGATCGTTTTCAAAATCCTGAAGGAATCTTCCGAGACGAGTGAATTTTCCGGTAATCTGCTTCTTCTGCGAGCAGAGTTCCTGTGAAATTTCCCTTAACCTTTGTTCGAGTTCTCGGTTTTGTTCCTCCACCTTTGCGGTGTTACATTCTTTGCGGGCTAACTGCTGCTCGTATTTGGCCTTCAGCCTCAACACCTCAGATTGGCGCAGCTGCCGCGAACGAACAGTCAGTTCTTCAACTGTGTTCTCTAATGTTTGCACCCGCTCCAATGCCGCATCCCGCTCCTGCTTCAGCTCCTCCTCTTTGACCTCAAACCGCGCCTGCAAAGCGGCTTGATTTGTCTGCAGGCGAGTGATATATGCGGACTTTTCTTTCCATTTGGCATTGATGATTAGGTGGGCTTGATTAGACTCTTGCAGTTGCACCTCGGTAGCGGATAACTGATCTTTCAGCTCTTCCTTACGGTTTTCGAGTCGCTCCAACACTTCTTCGAGCTCTCGGTTTCGACGCTTAAAATGCTCAGCGTCGGCAGTGGAGGCCGCTTGTTTCTGACTGATATCTATTGTTCGCCGAAGCTTTTGTATTGTATCCTGTAGAACAAGTTTGAATTGTTCATGAAATTTTGATCACTACAGTTCAGTCCAGAACAGAACAGAACAGAACGGAGCAGAACAGAACGAAAAAGAATAGACTGGAACAGAACAAGCAAAAGAGATCAGAACAAAGCAGAAAATAACAGAACAGAACGGAGCAGAACAGAACAGAACAAAAAAGAATAGATTGGAACAGAACAAAGCAGAACAAAGCAGAACAAAACAAATGAGAACACAGCGGAACAAAATATTACAGACCGACCGGGTCGTACAGAACGAAGGGCATGAAACGGGAACAGTGCAGTATAGAGCAGAAGAGAGCAAGCAGAACAGAACAAAACGGAATAAGAAAAGACTCGAAAAAATATTGTACAAAGTAGACGAAATTGGAAAAAAAAACAGCAAAGAACAGAAAAGTGCAGCATAGAACAGAGCAGAACGGATTTAAGAAGAGCAGAACATACAGACCAAAACAGGGTGACTCACTGCAGAACGCATTTGAACCAAGCAGAACAAAGCAATGCCATACCACAGTTTAGAAGATGAAAGAATAGGATAGCAATAGCACAAAGCAAAACGATGCTTAAGTTTGTGAAAGAAACAGAGACTTACCTGGAGGTCTTCGGCGACCTTGTCCTTGATCTTGCCGGATTCAATCTCAAGCTTCAGCTTCTCTAATGCTTCATCACGAGTTCGCGCTTGCTGCTGCTGTGCTTCTCGCAAGCTCCTCTCCGTATCCTCTGCTTTACCGAGCTTCGCCTGGCAAATTCTTCTTTCCTCTTCCAGCCGACTAACTTCCTCCTGCAGCGCAGTTTTCTCCTGCTGCAACCGACTGACTCGTCTCTCACCGTCCTCCACAGCATCACTCAAGCCGCGCAGACTGGTCTTTTCACTGTGCCACGTGGCCATCGTGTTCTTCACACGTTCGCACTCCTTGCGGAGGCACGCGACGGTCTTTTGGAGCTTCGCGATTTCCTCGTCCTTCTGCTGAGTAATCTCCTCAATTTGCTCGATTAGCTCGCAAACCCGACGTTCCTGAAGTTCCTCCCGGCTTTTGCTCGCAGACACGTCGAGCTCCATCCGCGAACAAGAGGCCCTTAGCTTGCTCAGTTCAGCAGCGTCTTTCGCCGCCACTGCCTCAATCTGTGCCTCGAGGTCGCGAATTACTTCCTGAGACGTCCGCAGCTGCAGCTCGAATCGACGAACTTCATCCTTGTGGAATTTCGTGAACTTGGTCGTCGCTTTGCGCATCGCCTCGTCGACGGACTTTCTCGTCGCGTCCTTGTCTCCCTCGCGTTTGCAGGCAGGTTTCTTCGTTGCGGTCTGAATGTTCAGTCGCCGGATCTCATCTTTCAGGAACTGATTCTCAGTTTGTAAACTATTGAGACTGGCCAACGCGGAGTCTTTTTGCGTCACACAAGACTGCAAGTCATGTTCCCGCTGTTCGCTGGCCTTTAATTTAGCACCGAGTCCGCATGCGAGCTTCTTATGGACTTCGAGATTCTTCTCCGCCTTCTCACGGCGTTGAACTTCTTCGGCTAATTTCGCTTTCACATTCGCTAGTTTTTCAAGACATTCTGCGGACTCCGCGGCTTTGACTTCAGTCAGACTTTTCAGCTTCTTCATTTCTTCCTTCGATGCGGACAACTCGACTTCTACCTTCTCCCGACGAGTCTGTTCATCCTTAACCTGAACATAAAATATTTAAGACAGCTGATCCATGATTCGAGTCTGATGAGAGAGGAATACAATTTTTCTTGCTCGCCCTGAGTGATAATCAAAAACAAACACGAACCTCGTTTTCCAGTTTGGTCTGGACTTCCAACAGTCGAGCACTTTTCTCCTCGCTGCACCGAGATTTGACTCGAACCGGTAGCATCTGCGGCTCTTCGTCCTCGAACGACGCTGGCGGAATGAGTTTGTAAGACCGCTTTTCTTCGCATGGATTTTTTTGCTTGCGATTCTGCTTGCGGAAGTATTGCGATCCCTCCTTCTCCTCCTCTTCCTCCTCTTCCTCCTCCCCCTCCTCCTCCTTCTTCTTGTTTGGCAGTCGCCGTACCCGACAGTCGTCCTCATCCTCGCTCGTCACCGGAGTCAGACAGCGTCGCAGACTCTTACTCGAGCTCCTCTTCGTCGGCGGCTCTTTAACAACGTTATTCACGATCTTGGACAACTGAACTTCCAGACGATCGAGACGGTTCGTTATTTCCTTGGTAGATAAACTGGTCTCGGGCTTGAGCGAACCGAGTTTCTGGTTAAACGCCCGATTAACGATAGGTTCTTGCGACAGGGGAGATTTCTTAGAGTGAATTGAGGTTTCTGCTAGCGGTTGCAACGGCTGTGCCTTGAGGTCGAGCGTGTTGAGATCCAGGAGAAAATTAAGATAGGGATTGAGGTCGATGCCTGGCTGCTGTGTCAATCTTGTGTTGGGAGTGCGACCATTTTGAAGCTTTTCTCCATCCTTGGTGGCATATCCGGAGCTGGTGTATGGGAAGCAGTTCATATCTCATCTCTTCAAAGTTTGCTGACATGACACGCAAGATGATGGGCGGTTGGTTGGTTGATTGGGCGTTTTCGGTTGGTCAAAATATGAATTGTACATGCATTGCGAAAGAGATACCGCTTGTTTTTTATGACCAAATAATATTTTAGTAGATAATTTATTTTGGTTCTTGCGCGTCGAGACAGTGAGAGTTTGCAGACGGTTCTGCACTGTCTATCCACAAGAGCTAGTGCTCCGTTTTAACAAACACCACACCTATTTGCACACACTTTATCTTATCGTAGCAGATTTCAGCGAATCTCGTCTCGATTTCCCCCGCGCGCATTATCTGCGTTGCTACGGGAATATGAACAGGAAGCGCGCAGCCGAAAAAACACCTTTTTGGACATCTGAACTTACTCACATTACGCAAATACACGCACTGAAATGCATTGAATTCTCTTTTTAAATGAAGCAGTGACCTTGGGGGTTCATGCACAGTGTGCGTGATCCGATTCGAATGTGCACAATTCGAATGATCCAGCAGTGAGAAGAGACGTATCAAAATAGCAGACAGAAACGCACACAGATATCTACAAATTTCCAATTCGCAATTTATCGTCTCTTGAGTTCAATCCGTTCAATGAATGAATGAGTCTAGTATCATTGCGCTGAAGATTCTCTTGGAGCTACGAGGGCTTTAAAGGTGAGAGAGTCGGTACCATCTGGAGTCGTTACCATCGCTGGTGATGGTACCGTCAATGGCGGTTGCAGAGGCACTTTTTCGTCTTGAACGATTTCCAGGTCTAGGTCAAGACCCAGGGCCGCGCCGCAGTGAAAATGACCGGTCCACGAGAAGCCCTCAGCATCAATGTATCTGCTACGCCCCACGAACCTTCAAACAGACATAATTAAGTCAAAGTATAAAACGTATTTCCGAGCTATTTCGAGGCTACAACATTGCGCTGCTAACTTGGAAAGTTATTCAAATGCACAATTCAGAATCATTTTGACATGTTTTTTTTATTATTAACTATTGAACTAATGAATACAAAAACTTATTTCACCACGATAGACAGGCGAATTAATTTTTGGTGAAATTTCAAAAATGGAAACCGTCCCACTGTATTTACTCTTGAGTGCTATTGATTGATTGCTTGATCTAAAAGTATTCGCTTTCATTTTGCTTGATTGTTGATTGACTGGACTTGTTTGACTTTAGAACTTGATTGATTGATTAATTGTGACTGGAACGAAGAGCTCCTGTCGATTTTCCAGCATTTAATTTATTCTTTTTTCCAAAAATCATGTCGGGTATCAATCCATTGAATGTTCTTGATTTACTTGTTACCGAATACAGCAATGTAATTCTTAACCGGAAACTAAAAATATTTTTCTCAGCCGATCAATCAGCAGCGCAGCCAATGAAACGATTGCGCTATTCGACAGATCTTCGTTCCAGTGATAATCAATCAATCAATCAATCAATCAGTCAATCAATTTTTTAAGTCGAACAAGGTTAGTCAATCAACAATCAACCAAAAGGGAAAGCAGACGCCTTCAGACCATTCAATCAATCGATCGTACTTGCACGCAGCGGTAAATGCAGTGGGACCGTTTACAACTTTGAAATTTCCCCAAAAATAAATTCGCCTGTTGATGGCGGTGAAATAATTTTTTTAAATTCATCACATCAATAGCTCTTAATAAAAAAACATATCCAAGTGATTCTGAATTTGGCATCTGGATAATTTCCCAAGTAAGTAAGAACTGGTATGTGCTTGTGCTAACCTTCCCCGCTTGAATCTTCCCTCGTACAAGCCTAAAGGTCCACGGTAGACGCCATAACCGTGCAACTTTCCGTCCTTCATTTCGCCGCGGTATTTTGCCATCTCGGTCGGCAGGACGACAAAGCACAGTGGACCGGACAGCCGATCCGCATACCAGTTCCCCATGAAGATGGAGCCGTTGGGTTTCGTGTACTTCCCCACCCCGTATCGCTGAGGACCTTTCTCTGGATCAACCGCATACTGTCCCTCTGTAGACGTTCAAACCGCAGGGAATTACAATTTAGATGTGCCGAATGAATCATTAATTTTAATCCCTTTCAAAGTAACTGAAGTTCTGCTTTAAGATACTAATCCAATTGAATTATTATTTAAATTAAAGCATTCGTAATTTAATTTGAAATCCGTTTTCAAGTCACTTTGATATCGTTTACGTTTAGTACGTTTGGTATTCAAAACCAAAAACATGGAGCTTCTGTTTAAATTCAATGATTGACAGTTTGATCTAAAATCAGCTTTTAATCATGCTCTAATCTTAGATCTATTCAAATTTAAATTGGAACCCAGCTGATAAGCCTGTGTTCTATCGCTAGAATTCTGGATTGACAAACAAAGAAGATAATGAGAGTTAATTAGACTGACAAGTGAACATGAAAAAACTAAACATCAACGCCACAAAGATTTCTTTTTAAATAGTTCAACAAACACAGTCTCAATCATAGATCACACGATTATGTAAGGAATATATTATGTAAACAAGGGGACGAAATAGGTCAACAAACAGACAATTATATAATCAATGAATACTAAATGGATGAATTGTTAGGCAGAGCCTAACCCAGCGGACACTTAATTCCATGAAGGATTTACCGTACTTGTCGCCATTAGCAAAGACAAAGCGACCGTACTGCTCCAGCTGTAGCAAACCAACGTGAACGGTCGTTTTCGGAGCCCTTCGAGGTTTGTAGACCGGCGTGAATTTGAGGAAAGAAAAGTTCGTGCCAACGAGCAGTTCCGAAGCTAATAATAAATAACGCTATTTTGGGGCAATATTCCCTTAGGGACAGACTTGAATGCGAGTGCGCCTACCGATATCGCGTTTTCGTGCCTTAATATTCTCACGCAGTGGTCGTTGCACATTGCTCGAGATGAATTCATGTGTGATCCTCCGCGTTCTTTTGGGAGGAGGTTCCTTATAAGCGAGTGCTTTATCTTCCCGCTTTTTGCGTGCCTTCTCCCTGCGTTCCTGTGCCAAGCTCCGCTCCGCCTCCACTGGCACCCATATTGGCACTTCATCTTTCGGCACCTCGGAGCTTGAGAAATGCTTCAGCCGTGCATGAGGTGACAGCATTGTCAGTTGACTGTTGTCCGAATCGAATTCGTTTTAGAGTTACCGCAGTAGCGAGCGAATGAATTACTTGACGACTGTTCGTAACCGGGGTTACCATCATCCGCAGCGGCGTAAAGGGTAGTTCGAAAGGGGGAAAAATCGAAATTACTGCACGCGAAGAATTGCGGGGAAAGACAAAACGTTTCTTGAGTTAGCGATTCAACAAATAATGTAACTAAATTTTACTCTCGCAATCTAAAAGTTTGAAACTTAAAGGGAGAATTGACGAAGGACACTCCACCAGGACTAAAATTGTGAAGTTAACCGGTTAACGCCCAGTCTCGTTAAATGGCGACTTCCGAATTTTCACGCAAAAATGGTTTGAGCGATTTCATTAAACTCAACTGATTTTAAAAGTTGGTATGTTCCTTGAAATTTAGAGATTATGGCTTGGTCATTTGCTGCTTGACCAATTTCAGGCAGAAATTGGCAAAGTTAACTAATTTTCAGTTTTTTGAGTGAAAAAGGTCTCCGCAGGCTGTGAGCTAGCCTAAATTTCTAAAAAACATGTGGTTTTTTCCATCCACCAAGTTGACTATTTATGGACAGTCTTTGAAGATAGTTTTTTAAATCGTATTATTGACTGGCACGTGGCCAGACACGTGACCAGGCACGTGACCAGGCACGTGGCCAGACACGTGACCAGGCACGTGGCCAGACACGTGACCAGACACGTGGCCAGACACGTGACCAGGCACGTGGCCTGTGGTGAAAGAAGGCGTCCAATTTTGTGTGTTCAAAAAATGAATAAAACTGACTACAGTAAAACTCGTCTAATGTAAACCTCAAAAATCCATGCTTTTATTCAACTTAGACGAGGGGTTTACATTAGATTAGGGACCCCCAAGGGCACCATGTGGCGGGCGGGGGGGGGGGGTCAAAAACTACCCCAGTAAAACAAAGGAAATCGCATCAGTTTCGAGAGCTAAATACAGTTTGCTTGCAGGCACTACAGTACAGTCGATGAAACGCAACTAAGCCTATGCATTCCACGTTGAAACTACGAACAAATTATTCATGCAATCCAGACGAAAAATCTTTTGGCTGAACAGAGAAGCTCCTACCTTAGCCCGGAACAACCTTTAGCGTGGACTGCATCAGTTTTCCCGTTTTTGTTTCATATGACCAAGGTCCTTCAACAGCTGAACTTTCTGGACAAGAATTAGCTCTTTCCTTGTCGGCGTTTTACTTTAAACGATCGACGTCATTTTAACAAAATTTAGAGCGTACAAAAACTAACACATGCAGCTCATTGCGCAGATAAACACGGCAGTGGCTTGCAGAATAGATTAAATTAAGAAGCAAGAGCGAAGAAGTCAGGAATTGTCAAGGAGAAATGTCGAATTCAACTAAGAGGAGGTGCGTTTTACATGTTTGACCGTGAAATTTGTTCAACATACCATATAGAGGGAATATTTACATTAATTTTCGCCCCCCTATGTTATAAGTACCGTAAAAATCGTGTAATGTGAACCTCGTTTATATGAAATACCTCGTCTATATTGAACTTTCCTTCTGCACCGATTTCGTCCTATACATATAACATAGGGGGGCGAAACTTAATGTAAATATTCCCTCTATATGGTATGTTGAACAAATTTCGCGGTCAACCATGTAAGACGCACCTCCCCCATATTGAATTCGACATTTTTCCTTGAAATTTTTCGACGAATTCGCTCTTGTTTCTCACTTTTAATTTTGCCTGCAAGCCACTTCCGTGTTTATCTGCGCATTGAGCTGCATGTGTTAGTTTTTGTACGTTCTAAATTTTGTTAAAATGGCACCGATCGTTGAAGTAAAACGCTGGCAAAGGTGCTAATTCTTGTCCAGAAAGTTTAGCTGTTGAAGGATCTCGGTCATACGAAGCAAAATGCTGCGGCGGCTAAGTACGGAATTTCTACCGGCACTGAGTTTTACTGGGGGAAATTTCGCCCGCCTCCCCGCCCCGTCCCCGCCCCGGGGTACCCTTGGGGGCCCCTAGGGGCCCGTAGGCTAATGTACATTCCTCGTCTATGTTGAAAATTTTTTGGATATTTGAGGTTTACATTAGACGAGTTTTACTGTATAGGACGAAATCAGTGCAGAAGGAAAGTTCAATACAGATGAGGTTTTGCATATACACGAGATTTACATTACACGACTTTTACTGTACTATGGAAACTCATCGATTGAGTAAATGATGTTTGAACCAAAATCGTGCGGACCAGTGCCAGAAATAGTTTCTATCTGTAATATCATGTTTCTAACTCCACAGTAAACAGTGATCAGCCCAAAAAACAGGAATGCTTTAAGTTCGCCCAAAAAAATATAATTTGGTTTTTCTTAAATGACCAGAACAATGTACGGAAAAAATACTTCTGACACTCATAATCGTGTCCGATTTGGCACGGGGCGTTAACGGGTTGAAGTAATCAGTCTGAGGTGTTTTTTTCTCGGGGCCGTAAATTCATTAAGGTCAATGCTACGCGCTCGTACTGGGCTTTTCTATCATCATGGCACCGGCGCAAAAATTGTAATTAGGGTTGGGGGACCGTGTCCACCGATTAGATTTGAATATTGGGTTTATCTTGTGATATTTATTTAATTGTGAGGGACTGCAACCTTGCAACATTTTTAGTGCAATAGTGCTGACACAGTCTTTTTTATCTGCGCAGGGTGGATTGAGGGATTGTAAATATGAAGTCTGGTTGTTTGTGACTTCCTGGGAATTAATCGCGCATAAAATGCTTGTGGAACATATGACCATCCGTTTTAGAGTGAAGGATAAGGGTTGTGTCACAACAGTTACATCACATGTTGGGAACTCGCTGATTTCGTCTACTTCGAGCGCTTAGCTAGCTAGTAATTTAAAAGATATTGTAGATTGAAAATTGATGGTAGTCAATAAACTTAGAATGTAAATGCGATGCCGCCCTGTTTGATTGGTAACGAAGCCCCTTACCGTATGCTCGCGATCTCAAAGGGCAATTTTTTGTCCTATCCGTAAAGTTTAACTAACCCGGGTCGTGCCTATTCAGTGCCGCTCACCAAATTAGCACTGTAAGGACAAATATACGTTAAAGCACGACTGTTCAATCAATCGATCGAACACAATGAGCAAGCTGTATGAAATGAGCCAGTCAGAGAACACTGAATCAGATTGAACGTTCAATCGAGTGCAGGGCCATACCGAGGGAGGCGGGGCTTAGTTGTCCCTTGAGATTGCGAGCATACGGTCATAAATTCCGCATTCAGGTTGCCATGGCAACATGGCACTTGAAATATATCGTTATCATACTCGTAGACTTGAGTTAGAGGCAGGGTGCGCATAGAAATTGAAATTATACAGTAGTACAGTAGTAAAGTGTTGCCATCGATTGCCAATTTTACGAAGGGCAATAAGGCAAAACTAATACTCCATATTCCGGTACTGTACTGCCGGCTTAGCTTCGCGCACTGCAAGAGCATTACTTCGTTATCCTAGTCCGTAGTGCACGTACGCTCATGCGCGGATCCATAGGTCTAAGTTTACGGTGGGTCTTCTTCTACTGCGCGAAGCTAACGCGGCAGTACAGTATATTCCATAAACCAGGAGGTGATTAAAATCCTCGATGGGGTAATAAAGTGTTCGTATGTCAAGACATTATTAGGGTCCAAGGTAGGCACACACTGGCTATAAGTACTTCACTGTCCTGGGAGAGCAATATCAATCGCATTCTCGAGCTGCACTCGCGTGACGAATGCACCGGAAGCACCGCTACGGGAATCGCAGTCAGTTTAAATTACATTCACGGTTGGGTGTGGAGAGCAGGGGGGAGGGGGAACTCTACAGGTCTGTCGCTCAAACTCCGTCTATTGATCCCATAACGGAAATGAAAAAACAGCCGGAGTAATGTAGCTGCATCACTCTACAGAGCTGTGGGTAGTGGAGGCCGCGAAAGCCTTCTTCTTGTTGAAATTTCACGCCCATAAGAAGACTATTTGTTGGATTGGCCTTTAAAATCTTCCTATTCGCTCTACATAATTTTAAATGGAACAAATGCCTTGCTGAAAAAACGTTCTATCCTTTTCGTCGTTTATACGCTTATCAAACTTCATTGAGTGATGGTCATGGTTAGAGACCGTAGATCTTCGTGTTCATAGATAGATCTTTGTGTTCGTAGATAGATCTTCGTGTTCCTAGATAGATCTTCGTGTTCATAGATAAATGATGCGAGCGGTTTCTAGTAATGCTTTTGGTCTTCTAATCGTTTGCTTCCTGACCTTCCCCGAACCGTTGTTTCCAGCCCGTAGCATTATTAATCTGGACATTGTGTCGCCCGGGGTAATAGGCAACTACACTGCCTCGTCGATCAATCTGAGCGGACCGGCGTTCGACGTCAGCATTTCCCGGCTACGGGAGCGCTTCCTCGCCCACTTCAACATATCCCACACCTTTCTATACAACTATAGTATACTTAATTGTGTGGACTTTCAAAACGAAGTTCAGAACATGTTGGCTCGTTGGTACTACACCGTCGATCGGTCCGAGAGTGTTACTGTCATAATGACACCAGGTAAAGTACCACATATTCCCACGCAAAAATTATGAGCTGGCGGTTGAGGCAATTTCAAATTAAAAAGCTGGCTCTTTTTAGAACAATCAAGATAGGAGTTACCTTAATTAAGAAAAGAGTCCAGCATATGTGCATGATCTAATTTGATGTAAAACTAAGTTATTTCCGAGCAGAGTAGATATAAATTAATTTTATTGATATTTAATTGTATAACCTATAAACTAATTCTATTGATATTTTAATTGTATAAATTACTTGTAATGATATATAAATTGCCATGTGCAATACAAGAAACCACTTTTATTATGAAAGCTTTATAGGCCAATTGTTTTAAAGGTTGCATTGAATCTGCCCAATTAAATGAACTGGCTGCGACGTGGAATGTTTTGTTGATTAGCACGTAAGTGGCTTGAAATGAAGTTTACATCGATTCTCATTTCGGGTGAAGATTTTATTTCCCTGCCATGTTAGAGCGAACTCCGCTCCAGCTATCCGGGATAAAGCTAAGAGTCCCAGCTGGGTAACGACCAATCTGTTCCCGTCTTCCTATTACGGCGAAATATTCAATCAGCTCATCGTCTTCCACAATTGGACATCAATTGACATTCTGCTAGACAGAGGATCAACCGGATCGTACGTTCTCATGTTCTCCCTTACAATTGCTGTGCTGGAAAACCGGAAAATGAGGGCCACCAATCGAGACTACAATTCGTCGAGCGGCGAATTCGAATTTCCGGCGTTCCTACAAAGAGTTTCTACTCGAAACAGAAGTACGAACGTGTTTTGATGCTGCTGCACCCGGCCTGCACAGATTGCATTACTCCAGACTGCCGCACAGTTCGATGCAACGGTGCACCGTTCGCTACGGCGCTCGGTCAGTTTGACCGGCCGGTACAGAAAATTATGCCCGATGTTTTACAGCACTGCAGAAGTGGCAATCAGCGAAATGTAGTCTTGTACTCCTACATTTGAAACAATCAAGGTTAGGCTGAGTTTAACGAGTGTTCCGTTAAACCGAACGCGGTTCCATCGAAATGTGCGGCAGTATTCTTGTTGTACCGGAAAATTATGAAGCACCAGAGCTTACGATCTGATCCTGTTTATTTCAGTTCTGCTCTTCCTTGGTTCGCCAAATGAGTTGCGGAAGTTATTGGTCGGTTTCGATAAACTCGCAATTCAGGGAGACAATCATTGTCACGAGTCCGGCTAAATTAGCATCTATTTTCGTAACGAAGTTTTATCCGTTTAGGTTGCTGCCAGTTGGATGAATATGACTAACGGTGACTACGTACGTTAACTACGCTGACATTTTAGTAGTCAAACAGTAATGCATGCATTTTGACCTTTATGCACATTAATAAATAATATTTATAATTTAAAAATTATTTATAAATATAATTTAAATAATATAATATTTCAGCGACTACGACTACGACTATGAAAACGAAAACGAAAACGATCACGAAATTGAATAAGAATACGAAAACGAAATCGAAATCGAATACGAAATCGAAATCGAAATCGAATACGAAATCGAAATCGAAATCGAAATCGAATACGAAATCGAAATCGAAATCGAATACGAAATCGAAATCGAATCATCGAAAACGAAATCGAATACGATCGAATCGAATACGAATACGAATATGAATTCTCGTAATGTATTACGAAATCTGGCTTTCTCATTTTAAAAGTCTAAATAGTGCATGGTCGAAGCAACAATAAGCAGACGACTGATACGAAACATGAATTAATAATATTAGCCATCACACCGCCAACCGTTGCAGGTTTACATTACGGGAACGTCATTTATTTGGAAGCCGTACGGCGACTACTCTTGGAAGAGGCGGGATCCAAGTGATGAGGTACAGATTCCTGTGCCCGAGTCATAGGTTGTCTCTCGTGCGCATCCAAAGTGCTTGCAAAACTTGCATATTATAGCAGAGACGTTTAAGCAGTCGGCGTAAGAACAAACGTAAGGACACGGACCAATAGGAATGAGGCACGGGGTGTGGCTCTCTTACGCTTGCTTAATTTCTTACGCTACTGCCTGAAGTAAGGGGCAATGGGCCTTAAGTTTCGCCGTAAGAACGGGGTAAGAAAATTTCAGTAGAATTCGCCTCGCGATCTTGCGCCTTACGCTGAAATCCAACACTGAGTGTTTAAACATCCAGTCGTAAGCAAAAACTTAGCGGGCCTTACGTCTAAGTTTACGTTACGCTTACGCCAGTTTGCTTAAACGTCTCTAGTATTTACCGTACTGATTGCAGATAATTCTGCAAGCTTACAAAAGTGTAATCTTCGTCGTAATGGTCGACATGGAGATGAGCTCATCCCCAATTTCTAAGAGCATGCAGGCCAGTTGGCGTACGCGGTTCGAGGAGGATCCGTTTTATCAGAACACCGGTTTGGATACTGACCCTGTAAAACTAAACTTCTATCCTCCTTTGAATCATGACGTCATAGTACGAGATGGTAACCCAATTTTATAATTTCGCAATGCTCTGTATTTTTGCAGCCACTTCCCATGCTAACGTCAGCTACCGGATCTTTGGAGATCTTAGGAGAGGTAAGGTTGATTTCATCCTACCGGTATAAGAAGACAGGCGAATTACTTTGTTACCGTATGCTAGTCCAGGTTTTGAATGAAACTCTTGCCGAGTGTCCGTCGTCATGTAATCTGAGGGACGGCACGACGATGGCTCGCAAAATGATGAACCGCACCTTCTCCACAACCGTGGGACAAGTGAGATTCGACGCAAACGGGGAACGGCGACCCTTTTTATCGAGTGCCTCGTATTTTGATTCAACAGAAAACAGACGAAAGGTGAGATGATGATTTATGTCATGTACTGTACTGCCACGATTTTAAGGGTGGGTTAAGCCCCGCCTCCGTCACACACGCCTGTATGCTGAGTGAGCACACACACTCACACACACACAGTTGTGCACACCCGGTGTAAAAAACCCACCCTTATAATCGTGGCAGTACAGTACTGTATTTTATCCTCCCTGAATACATCACTAGGGGCAAAATAGCGCCTTGGCTGTTTTGCCCCTACCATGCTGTCTGTTTGTCAGTCTGTCCGTCGTCCGTCCGTCCGTTCGTCCGTCTGTCCGTCTGTCGTCCGCCCGTCCATCGTCCGTCCACCCGTCCGCCCGTCCGCCCGCCCGTCCATCCGTCCGCCCGCCCGTCCATCCGTCCGCCCGCCCGTCCATCCGTCCGCCCGTCCGTCCGTCCGTCCGTCCGTCCGTCGTCCACCCGTCCGTTGTCCGTTCGTCCACTATCCGTTCAGCCGTTGCCCGTTGTTCGACCGTCTGTCCGACAACGGACGAATGGATAACGGACAGGTTGACGGACGGACAACATGGGTAGGGTTTAATAGCAGGGGCAAGATTTGGGCTCCTGGTGATGTATACAGGGAAGGGTAAACTAGCCGTGGTTCTATTGGCCCCAAATACCAAAGGCCAAAGGGGAATAAAATAGCTACTCCGTAAAAGGTATTATATTGAATGAATGATCACACCTAAAGTTAGTGCAGTAATGTAAATGTTCATCACGACTGGACGTTTGAAAATGCTATCATTGACATTATCCATCATGGTAATTGTAGGTTTATCTGCGGGCTTCGACTGGTCAGAAAGGGGAATTTAAGTGGAAGCAGGTCGATTCACTGTCGTGGCACGGTGGCAGTCAGCTTCCACCTAGTGAGCCAGTTTGTGGCTTCATTGAAAAAGGCACCGCTTGTCTTAATTCTGGTTGGTAGCTGTCTTTGCAGATTTTGCAGAGTTCTGCTATTAGTAAAAACTGCCTGATAGGTGACACTACACGGAATGCTCTGCTGGGCGTCCTCATTCCAATCATTTTGCTCGTCGCTGGGGGCGTTGCCGTCGTTGTTATAAAGATGTGAGAACTATTCCCAGGCGCATATCTTTAACTTCTTTTTTTTCAGGTGACATTATTATCTTTTTTCCAGACGCTCCAGGAACCATTTTTGGTGGCAGCTGGACAGTACCTCGTTTGGTCTTCAATCTGCTCGTTCTCAGAGCCGGTCAACTGTATCTCCTGTTTCTTTCATCAGCAATTTCGTTCATGGGTGCTGAATTGTATCAAAATAACAATGCTTCTGATTATATACTGTGGTGAATAATATTTTTGCCAAAAATAAGAACTATTCTGGTTCTAACACGATTGGCAATATGTCTACGTCAATATGTCTATGTCTATATTCATGTCTATGTCTATGTCTATGTCTATGTTTATATTCATGTCTATATCTATGTTTACGCCTATGCTTATATGTCTATATGTCTATGCCTTTGTCTCTTTCTATGTCTATGTCTATGTCTACATGTCTATATGTCTATGTCTATATGTCTATATGTCTATGCCTATGCCTATGTCTATGTCTACGTCCATGTCTATATGTCTACATGTCTATATGTCTATATGTCTATATGTCTATATGTCTATGCCTATGTCTATGTCTATGTCTATATGTCTATATGTCTATGTCTATGTCTATGTCTATGTCTATGTCTATGTATATGTATATGTCGGTGCGCGGCATTTCTGGCAAATCAAAACATTGCGCAGTTGATTGATGCAGCCAGTGCTGGGCTAACAATATATTTTCATTCTATTTCTTCAGATATTTGAACTAGTTTTTTTTATATTGGATCAGAACTGATGATATTTGGTGATAAAAAATGTATGACACCTCATCTGCTGATAAAAATATCAGTATCATTGCTAGAACAGCTCTGGATGGAGCGTGTGGAATGAGCGCGCAAACTGTGACCGAGTTATGAGCTCGTCATCGTACTGTACGGATCAGCTGTTTTGAGTTTTGAAGTTGTCTGTTCGCATTCTCCGCGATAAGGCAAAACACTTCCTCCTCCTCCAAACGCCGATCGGTTCGAGTTTTCATCTCTATTTTTGCCTTACGCCGTTTACATTTCGAACGCTGCTGTAATAATCCTCCCTCATCTTCCATTTTCGTCGGCCATTCCAGAACAATTAAAAATGCCCGTCTCTTATGGATCAAGTGGCGACTTTTCCAGGGAACTTTACCCTGCGATTGAGCCGTACCAGACCGGCTACCTCAAAGTGTCCGACCTCCATGAGCTGTATTATGAGCAGTCGGGAAATCCCGAGGGAAACCCCGTAGTCTACCTGTAAGTCATGACGCGAGGGACGGTAACGCACTGTGATCGTCTTGTTTTTTTTTTAGTTTTTTTTTTTTTTTTTTTTTTTTTTTTTTTTTTTTTTTTTTTTTTTTTCTTATTGCTTTCTAGTTTTTTTGTTGTCACATCATTCCTCCTGCAACACAGGCACACGTGACAAAAACCTTGCGCTAACCGAGTCAAGCCATTACACTCGTCGCATGGCTTTCGTGCACAGCCGTCGAGTTGAAGTGCTTAATCCGGTCAGCGCAAGGTTTTTGCCACGTGTGTGCGTGTAAATGTTCCTAAACAGTACAGTGCTCCGCTTCCAGGCACGGCGGACCGGGAGGCGGCACCTCTCCACGTGATCGACGTTACTTCGACCCAAAAGTCTATCGGATTGTCATTTTCGACCAGCGAGGTGAGAAGAAAATGAATGTGACGCCAGAAATCAGGTTGGAAAATGGGGGAAATAAATTCCTCCTTCCATACAGGAAATGTTGGGATTTTCGCGACAGTCAATCGATAGAAAACGTCCAGAGGAATCGATTAAAAAATAATTTAGGTGAGGAAAGTGAAAACTGAGCGAGATATGACAGTTCCAAGTTGCGGTACAATCAACCAATCAACCAATCAACCAACCAACCAATCAACCAATCAACCAACGAATCAACCAATCAACTAGTACAATCCCATTCGCAGTGCAAGGAGTGCAGCTCAGAGTGCGCTATGCACAAAACTGGCCAACAGCTCTGTTGTGGTTTTTTTGGTCGAAAATCAAAAATTAATAAAACCGATGCTTGATTGATAGATTGGGTAGCGGTATCAGCGCTGCCATTCTCTCTACAATTAATTGATGGAGTGACCGACACGTTTTGTTTGTGCATTGCGCGCTTTGCTCTACACCCGTGCAATTGCGCATGGGATTGTAATGGTTGATCGGTTGATTGTACTCCAACTTGGAACTGCCAAATCTCAGTTTTGACTTTCCGTGCCTAAATGTTTTTTTAATCGATTCCTCTCGACGTCCTCTATCGAGTGGCTGTCGCCAAATTCAAGTAATCCACTGTATTTATACTGCGATATAAACCGATGCATCGAATGGGTGATGAAAATGTTGGTTGGATGATCCACAGGATCGGGTCATTCCAAGCCATCCGCCGAATTGGAGGTACGATACATTCTCACAACTCCTCCTACTGTTTCATGTGTTAGGAATGCGTACTCTACGCTCCCGATCTCAAAGGTCGATTATGCCCCACCCCCGTTGATTCACATCGAGCTTGAGCGGATCGTTCAATTCCGTTCACTTGTCCGTGATTGGTCCGTTGGGTTTTGCCTCACAGGCAATGCTCCCTTGCTTGATTGAAATGATGATTTCGCTTTCAAAATTTTGAAGTCAATAAAGTTGAAGTGAATCTGAATGAACAACCAAGCGAGCGACGGAACGTGTTTGCGGGCCGGACCTAAAATCGACCCTTGAGATCGGGAGCGTACAGTACGATGACCGTGTGCATGCACTATACTGCCGCGTGCTTGATTGCTCAATTGCTTGGTGTTGCGTTTTAGATCCACCGTATATTATGACTGCAGGGGAGCAGAGTGTGTGCAGTCATGATATACGGGTAGGTTTAAAAGCCGCACCAATTGGTCGCGGCAGTACAGTATACAGTATGTACATATAATGCAGCGATACAATGCAGCTCAGTTGTCAGCAGCTCAGTACGAGCGTACGAACGTGCGAGCGTACGGGCGGACGGGCGTGCGAACGTGCGAGCGTACGAGCATACGAGCGTACGGGCGTGCGAACGTGCGAGCGTACGGGCGTGCGAACGTGCGAGCGTACGAGCGTACGGGCGTGCGAACGTGCGAGCGTACTGGCGTGCGAACGTGCGAGCGTACGAGCGTACCGTGTCTACTGCCTTCTGCAGTACGTCAAATGGGCCTGTTTTTTTGCCTTTCCAGCACAACACGACGTGGGAATTGGTGGAGGATATTGAGAAGCTGCGCGAGCACTTGCACATTGAGCGGTGGGTGGTGTTTGGCGGCTCGTGGGGATCGACCTTATCGTTGGCATATGCTGAGACGCACGGTGAGTCTAGGGGCGTGTGCCAGATCCGGTAATGTGTTTTCCGCTGAGGAGGTGTCCACTAACAATATTTACGATTTCTCTTGTTGCAGTTAAACGGGTGAAGGCCTTGGTCCTTCGCGGAATCTTCACGCTTCGCCGGTACGTGTAACCTGAAGTGAATTTGTCATGGAGAGAGACACCGTATGAGTAGTGAGTTCTGTTTTCTGGTACAGCGAAGAGTTGCTGTGGTACTACCAAGAAGGCGCGTCTTATGTATTTCCCGATTATTGGGAGGAATTTCTTGCGCCCATTCCTAAGGTTTGTAGGACAGATAGATGTGGCAAAGAGCAACCCCTATATCCCCTATATTGTGATCCCCTATACTTTGATGTGCTTGGATCTACCTGTGATCACCCTGTCTGTCTGTCTGTCTGTCTGTCTGTCTGTCTGTCTGTCTGTCTGTCTGTCTGTGTCTGCTGTGCATGTCTGCGAATGTTGTCATATATTTTCATATACCATGGTCACAAGTATGAATAAACTTACAGAAACAGGCGTCCAATTGTCGCAATGGGTCCGACAATGTTCTGACTGCAGATCCAAGCAATCAAGATCCGTCAAAAAGTCATCGCAAATATCTGCCGGTATTTCCGTGACGTTTCGGTCCTTCATAACGGGCGGGTACTCACAATCCGGAATGTCACCGTCGCAGTCCTCCTTGGCTTCCGCGTAAACTTCCTTATTATCTTCCCACAGTTTCGGGTGATTGACGGCCCAGTTCTTCATCCACATCAGCTTACAGTCACACGTCAGGGCGTTATCATCCAAATCCAGACATTGCAGACTGGGTAGACCGTCAAAAATCCCCGAGGCCAGATCAATCAACGGGTTTCGCTCCAGCTTCAGACCGCGCAGGCTCGTCAGACCCGCAAAATCCCCGGCGTGAAGATGGGCAATCTTATTCCCGGTCAGATCGAGTGAGCGAAGGTTCTTCAGCCCCTCAAATGATCCGCTGGGGATTTCGTTGACGATGGTGTCGGACTCCAGACGCAGATCCCACAGATGCGGGATGACCGGTTCGAAGAGTTGGTGACTCAGATGGAGCAGCGGGGACTTCCGGATGGTCAGTCGCAACGGACTCGTCGAAGTGTTGGCGTACTGACCCAGCAACCGCGTGAGCTCTTCATCGTCCACCGCCTCGCAGACAATGTCATTGGGGATGTTCAGACAATCCGCCTGGCAGTGTGTAGTGGACAGGGTGGGACAGTCCAGGCTCTTACCAAGGCTCCCTCCAGGGAGGATGAAGAGCGCGAAGAGTATTTCAGGATAATAAGACATTTTCGACCGGTAGTGTGTCGCGTTTCCGGTTTGATCGGTCAGTCTAATGGGAGTTATATAGGCAGTGCTAACGGAGCACTCGAGCAGCGTGGGAAGGATTTATCATAAACTTTACTCT
>LRSR01004621.1:0-19977 GCA_001579985.1 Hypsibius dujardini | reverse complement strand
AACGGTGTCGTGATGTGAAATATAAGCAAAATTGCAAATCTCTTGCTCCTGGTTTAAGGGATCCTCTAATACTACCGACAATGCCCGTCGCGGTCGATTAAGTCATTGAATGAAAGGACGCCTAAAGAGGGGAGAGCCTTGATGTTTAAATGCCACCCCGAAGCGCCAAAGTGCTGTCAAAGTGGACGCAACGAATCAGACACGGGCACTGTATCCCGTGACGAGGACATTTGCATTCAGTGGGTTGGACCAATAATCGGCCTGATTCAACTACGACTGCCTGTACTGACAGACAAGAGTGGAATGATGATTCACCGATACAGGACTGTCTTTTTTTGGACCCTTTATGGACTCCAGGTTTTGTCTTTTTTTCCTAACGACTCGTGCTGTAACTGGCTGTCCGAAACCTTCCTGTAGCTTTAATCCTACTGTATACTTTAAGGCTACAGAATATTACAAACTATTTCATTTGTCTGTCAGTAACATCTGAAAAGTAAAATAAATGATAACCAGCCTTTAAATACTGTTGTGCCGCTCAGGCAGTAACTCATAGCTTTACCGTCTTACCTCAAATGGATTTTGTTGTTATGCGCTCGGCAGGCTTGGCGCAAACAAAAATCTTACAAATTATTATTTTGAAATTTAAATTTAAAATTATATTTAAATTTTTTTCTTAGATGCCCTGGAAGTGCTTCGTGATTATTTGTAATACCGGTTGTCGTAAGAAATCAAGGCTAATTTTAAGATGGACCGTTTCAGAAGACGGTCTCCTTGCAAATGCTCATCGTCGGGCACAATTTTTTCTCCGATGAGTCTGCCCTTATTTTAGCTGCCCATTTTCGAGCCCTAACTCGAACCAGACGCAATGCGACTCCCAAAATATATGGGCATTAAATTTTTTGACACAATTTCAACCAAAATTTAATTAAAAATTAATTAGCAACAGCCCGTGTATTTTGTATGATCAGGAGGCGGAGCTATGAGCCCATCCTAGGGAAAATAAAACCCGCTAATAGCGAGTCTCCATTATTTTCATCTTTACTAATTACATACAGCTCTGCCCCAAATGTGTGAAACAATTTAGTTAACGCCAACATATCTAAATGGAAATTATAAATGGCGTATTATTGGGAGAAATATACTTCAATATATTGCTGAAACCACACAAGATGAACTGTGCGACTGGCTTGAATTAGAACGCCGGCTACTGTAAAATCCCTCATGTTACTTCTCCCCGAAACAAGGCACTCTATAACGGAGATTGCTTTTAAGATCCATCATATCGATCATGATGTAACACTCAGGGACGCGCATTGACTTGCTAAATTGCTATGCTGCTCTCGCGGAACACAATTTGCCGAGCCCCGCAATCCCGGATGAATAGCGTCACCGCGGGACGCCACAATTGCAGCTGACCACTTTGACTTACTTCCAACTCAATTTAGGCGCTCTTTCATGGAGCGCGGGCCAAGACACAACACAAGGCACCCATTAGCGAGTTGAAGACCCTCGACCATTATACCGAGCCAGATTGTCTGTCTAGTGTGTCTGTGTCTGTGTCTGTGGGCCACTAAAAGCGCTGACACAAGATTACACAAATTAAAAACGCAAAGTGGCGCACATATGGAATTTTAAAAAAGAGTGCCACTATATAGAGAGGGTGTACTATATATGTGTGTATGTGTGTGTGTGTGTGTGTCGAAAATTATTATTCAGTGGCTTTTGTTTATTTAAAGACATATAGAAGCGCCGCGAAGAATCTGACTAGCCCCGGAGTCAAATGTCAAACATAAGCAGAACATGTTCGCTAATCGACATGGGCGATCTTTCCAAATTGTCTATGTGCCTCCTATACCACTGATGAAAGAGATGTTGATTAAGTTAAGAGAGAAAGGAGAGCAGCAGATACACACACCAGCAAATTGCTGAGACACTTGAGGGAAAATTATATTCCTTCAACCGTCTGTTATTGTTGAGCCTGCCCACACGGAGCGGATCCATCAACGTGGAATTACCATATTTTTAACCGGCGCGCTGCTGGATGTGTCAGCGTCTTCTCTAGTGCTCCCATTTAGTGTAAGCGTGTCTCTCTATGCAGTGAAGGATGGGCGAGGGAGAGAGACTCAAAATGACGGAGAAGCGCCAGCAAGTCTTCTTCAAGCAATTCCCCCCGGCGTGAAATTTGTTTTCTTTACTTAATTTATTTGCCCCCGATGGCAACATACTTCGGCGTAAACTGAGACGGCTTTATTCATTCTCACATCATGCATGCTCGATTCGTAAAATGTTAAATGAGCGAAGAGTGTACAGATTTCGATCTAGAGATCTCCAGTAAATTCTTGAATTCATTCTAGAATTTACTTTTGGTAGCCGGACATATTGTGCTTATAAAAATATGTAGGCGGTGTTAGGGCAGAGTCAGGACAGGAGCAGCTATATTGCTTTTTTTTCAAATGTATTATCAGTGCATGGTCTTCCCCCAAAATCCCTTGACAACAACGAATTCCACCTCTATTTTTGGAACCCGAAAAAGTGTCCCATTGATAAACTTATGCCGTCTAATTGTAGAGATAATAAAACTTGTGAAGTCAAGTATTAAATGGAATCAAAGTTAAAAGTGCACCGAAAAATAACAGGAATACATATAAATACAGGAATACAGGAATACATATTTGAAGGCTCCATAATTCTGCGACGTCGCCTACCGTAATTAGCACTGGGTTCATTTTCTAAATTCAACAACGCTATATCGCTAAATTAATTAAAAAGTTAACATTTTGAAACATCATGAAAAAAGGTATTCCATTTGAAATTTAATACCCGAACAGCTACGTCTAACTTAACATATTTAAGTAGTATATCAGACAGGTTTCTTATACGGTACCTGCCACTCGTACATGTTGGACATGTTCAGTGTATCACCAGTAACACCATTTAACACCATTTAACGAACATTTCTCTACGAAACACTGTAGCTGCTAGGAAATACATACAAAAGCCGGAAATCAAGAGGGTAAATGTTTTTACTATTTTTCTACAAAACACTGTAACCTAATTAGTATACTTGTACATCTTTTTACCATGGGCATTTTTCCAATTCTGGCCGTAATTGGCATGATTATTCTGACACGGTTACACTTCATTCATTGTTATGTTATTAATACGGACAAGGACTATTCCCGATGGCCCAACAAGATAGTCCCATTTATTTTCACACCCGGCGACTATTGTACGAAAATACAGACACCGGGGGCCTGTTGTATATAAAGTGCACTTGCATATACCATATTATCTGAGGATGTGTCCGGAAACATTTAAAACTAGAAATATTAGCTATATTATAATACTTAATTTTCAAACTCTTTAATATTTTATTGTGTTATGATTTGCATGATATAATTATTTTCAGCAACCGCAGAGCAAAACCTCATCCTGACCGCCATGTCGACGATCAGTACCGACATGGGGCTCTGCATCCAGTGGCTGAATCTCAGTCCGTCCGGCATACCCTACCCAAATTTGAACTTCGTCATCATATCCCGCAGCGGCGGTCCCGGGTAAGACTTTTCGTCCCTGGTAAAAATTTTCGTCCCGGGTAAGAATTTTCGTCCCGGATAAGAATTTTCGTCCCGGTTAAGATTTTTTGTTCCGGGTAAGAATTTTTATCCCGGGTGAGATTTTTCGTCCCCTGTAATCTAAAGTATCGTATGATATTTGGCAAGCGTTCAAGAGGTAACATTTTTTGCAGAATTCCCTCTCCGGTATGCTATTCCTACCCGGGCATGATTACCATCCAGAACGGTCTCGGGCAACATATGTCCATTCAAGCCAGTTGCATGAGCAGTGTCCGGGAGGTGATGCGAATTTTATCGTACCTCATCGGACTGCGACCGGAGCATAATAAGCCCAATAGGGGTTCCTACATTACGGTCAATACCGGTGCGGCAACAACAGGTGCGAGCCCTACACCAAGGGGGAGAGGAGCATGTAAAAACTGAATCATTCGTAATTTCTTTAGTGCAAGTAAATTATTTGGTTTGTAAAGCTGATACAAAACAAATACACATACGCAAATTTACATATAAGAAATACAAATACACATGCGCAAGTTTACAAAAAAATATACAAATTTACATATTAATGAAATTTATGAAATTTCTTTTCCAATTTCTTTTTGGTATGCAAAATATGATTTCGTTTGCAGTAGTAACTGTAATCTAACGCAAACAGTTAGAAAATATTAGTTAGAACATTAGAACACCTTTTTATTTGTAAACGTTGACCAAAATTCAGTTCTCTAAAATACTTACTTTAAACATGTGAAATCAGCATTTCTCATTTTGCCATTTAACTTCAAGGTTGTTTGTAAACAAGTTGTAATATAATGGGCGTTGTTTTTTCTTCCAAAAAATAGTTACTTGTTGTCTTAAGCCTCTACATAGAAGACCGTAAATATTAATTAATGAGAGCGGAAAGGGAATTGTTTGTTAGAAAACTTGAACGCTTATTGCTCTATGACTGTTTTTCAACAAGACTCGGAGGTTAGCGGCAGCAGGAAAAAAGACTAATTTTGCATGTCTAAATATGTATGCAAGTATATTTCTGTCAAATTAGACGAAAACAAAACAAATTGCGTTGGTGAAATGTTTAGTTTATAGTTAACACCTTTTATGTATTCTCTTGCGATCAGAAATAATTTTGGGTCTCAACGGTTTTCTGACAGAGACAATATCAACAGCAGCCGTTTTCTGCTAATTTGTTTATACTGCTGCTTTAAATTGAACAGTGCGTCTTAATTGTGCTCCTCGTATAGTCGCCGTAAACGCGGGAGCGTTTAACCTCCTTCCCAACACCGCGGCTATTCTATACAATCCCAATGAGTTTGACTACAACTCCATCACCATGTTGAGCCCGCTGACCTACAGCGCCAGCGGGGCAGCCGTCATCACCAGCACAACATCCACGGCGATCAATAACATCGGCCGACTCAGCATTCGGGACTGCCAGGCATTGAGCTTCCTGTACTCCTGTAGCATTACCTGCTCTGATTGTAAGCTCAGCCAATCAGACATCTTAATAAAATAGAAATAAATAAAAATTTTAAAACAACACATAACATTTCATAGATTATGGAAACGGTGCCCTGCCAACTCAGTTTACACGTGCGACCACGCTTTCCACTTCCCCCAGCTCCACCGTGTCCAGCAGTTCGACCCCCGCACCCGTTTCAGTGTTATGTTCGCCGAATTTCATAGCCGACGCCGTGTTCAACGATTACAACGCACACAAGTTGTATTTCATCAGTAACAACCTAGTCTACGTGGTGCAGAACGGACAGATCATTGAGAATGGTACTCCGTTATCGACGGACTTTCCGGGCCCGGCTCCTGTGCTGCCGATTATAGCGGGATACTATTCCGGCGGAAGTGTCTTTCTCGTAGATCAAGTACGGAGACTTACAGTCTGTAGTTGTGGTTGTGTCTATCTGAGTCTGTATCTGTGATTATATCTGTGCCTGTGCCTTTATCTGTGTCTCTGTCTGCGTCTGTGTTTTTATCTATGTTTATGTCTGTGTCTGCGTCTGTGTCTGTGACTGTGACTGTCTATGACTGTCCATCTTTTAGCTGTCTGTTCGTTTGTCTATCTGTCTGAATGGCTGCCTGCCTTGTCAAATACGTTTTCTGATAACTGTTTAATCATGTGCTATTCTTTGGCTTATTTAGAATCAAGTTACATTCCTGTACATTAACAACACGTTTGTAAGTCAAACGCCAGGCAGTTTCCCCGCCGTTTCAGCAGCTACGGGCTATGGAAACGTGGTCACACTCGGAATAAACCCCAACCTGGCCGTGATCCTTTACGTGGACACCAACGGTGATATCTCCTCTGTGGGAATCAACCCTTCCACATCACCTAAAGACTTAGCCTCCTTATTCACATCCAATCCTGGCTTGTTCAACGATTTAAACAACAACAACGTTCAGGAGATGTACAGCGTCATCGATGCCAGCGGCACGGAGAAGGTGGCGTTCCTCTATCAGGTTCCTGGAAAGCCATTGCAGTACTTTGACGCGGTTCCATGCGTGCCGGACACGGTGTTGGACCCTTCCGGTCAAGTTTGCCTTAAGGTACCAAACATATGAAGCATACCGCATGAATGCTGATCGATTACGGTTTGCAATAAGCGTCTTATATATAACGTCTCAGTTTTCTTTTTTCTTACAGTTGTCAACAAGTCCGCGAAATTTCGCATCTACGATCGCCGCATGCAACGTGCCACCCTAGTTCATTTTTCGGGCGTTTAAACGACAGTTAGAAAAACAATGGCCGCTTCTGTGCACAGTCCTGATTCTAACTTTTTAACAACTTAAATGTAAAATTCGTGCACCAGTATGGGGATATGCCCCTCTCAGTTCGTCTGTATGTGCTTGTTTTTATCTGTATTGTCTCTATGGGAGTCTCTGCCTGTGTCTATGTCTGTGTATGTGTATGTGTCTGTTTGTTAATGCCTGCGTCTACGTCTGCGTCTGTATCGATGTCGGTGTGTCTATGTCTGTGTATGTGTCTGTGTTTGTTTGTCTGTTTGTCTGTGTCTGCGTCTGCGTCTGTATCGGTGGCCGTGTGTCTATGTCTGTGTATGTGTCTGTATTTGTTTGTCTGTGCCTGCGTCTACGTTTGTATCTGTATCGGTGTTGTGTCTGTAACTGTGTCTGTGTCTGTGTCCCAGTAAACAGACGCACGCCAACACAAATGGCGCATGTAATAAAATAGAAAGTTTAAGAGGGTGGCTCATGATGAATATATCATCCATGATTCTCTTAAAACAGCACATTACCCATGAATAATTGAAATGCGACCATCCGTCACTATCTTGCAATTATCATGTACCGGATTCCGTCAGTTCTCCGTTTCACCTGCTATTTCTCGGCCTCATCGAACTGTAATAGGGACGACAAAAACACAAGTCAAGCCTCATCCATATGAATTGTTTATTACTTACGGTATACAGTGGATTGTCTGTCTGGTGATGAGGAGACTATCATGCCCAAGTTAAGCGTAACTTGTGTGACGACTCAGTCCCAGTCCAACGACATTTGGCGTTCCATATGGATCCTTTTGCTCATTTTTTACCTACCGTCCGATCGGGTCAAGGCGACCACTTTAACGGCCTTCCGGCGACCTGCTGTTGCAACTCCTATTCGAACTGCCGTTAACCGGGACTCCAAGTAAGACGTGTTATATCGTTATTAGGACAACTACCAGATATGTCCGTTCGTATATATGGCAAACGTTTCCTGACAGGTACGGACCGTGGTTGAAACCGACGGAAATCCTTTATCGATTAGAATCCAGCTACAGTAAGTTTTCATGCACAAATAACTATGAGTAAAACCCTGAAAGAGGATACTGAGGTTATTTTATTACTTTCTCTCAACAGCCGCTACCGAGGCCACGACAATTCATCAAGCCATGGCGCAAATTCAGAGCGACACCGGAGGCTGTATTAATTTTCGAAACTTTGTCCCAGGAACGGACGCCGGGACCGATCACATTTACATCGGCAAAACGCTTAATTCCGGGTAGCTACACGTAGTAAAATTATAATTTCCGAATTTAAAAAAAAATTTAAAAAACTAGTGGTTTAGAGTAGCGATGGTGATACTTAATAAAACTAAAACAAAAAACGCTAAAACTAAAAAGCTAAAACTTTCAGTGAAGAATTTCTCTTGAATTGCCATAAATGTAAGCAGCAAAACTGAACAAAATAAATTAGTTAACTAATTTAGACTAAAAACTAGACTAAATTTTTTCAATAAACGGAACTAAAAATACTTAATAACTGATATTTAGTTGAATAAAAAACTAACTCGTTTCCCACTTTGGTTTTTTGCCATCCCTAATTTAGAGTGAATGCGAATAAGATTAATATTTTAATTTTTATATTTTAATTTATTTTAATCTGAACCTAAAACCTGAAACTTATTATTTTAGGGCATATCTTTTGTAGTTTCTAATTGCCTGTGGGAAGTATTATATTAGATGTAACAGTAGATGATATTAGCAATTTTCATTTTACCAACCGTATTTTAGAGAATCTCCACCGACGTGTCTAACCTTTCCGGGTCGCGTGCTGACGCAATCGGGGCATGGTCAGAAGGTGGCTCTGTTCGGCACGACCACTACCAATGGATGCCTGAACACCGTTAGAGATGCGATGAAGTATCTGGTGCATGTTCTCGGACTACGAAGTGAACACAATCGGTGTGTTTTCCCAGAGTAGTTTCACCTTTTCCTGTCATTCTAAATCATTCTTGTACTATTTTTTTATTTTAGACCAGATCGCGATCGCTTCATCAATGTTTTCCCCGAAAATATCAGTCCAGGTACGGTTTAGGTGCATAATACTCATACTTGTGTGTCCAGGGGATAGACATGTAACATAAACAGACACAGGGGCTCCTTGACAAGTCAGAACTAGCATGCCGCGACATATTGTACACCGACATTTGGCACCCCGACTTTTAGTAACAGACGTTTGATAATCGGATATATGGTACAGGCCGACCGACATGTTGTATGAGTCGACAACTGGTTTGGCGACAGATCGTACCCCGACAATATGTATAGAAACACATTTCGGTCTCGGCGACATTTGGTTTACCGATAATTGTTACTTTTGCCGACATAATGCACTAGAACAGTTTTCCGCTTTTCCATATGGCGGCGTACCACATGCCCATTTAAACCAAATCTCCTGGGTTTCTAAATGTTGCCATACGTTATGTCGGTGTACGAAATGTCATGCGATGCCATTTGTTTAGTACTATTTGTTGGGGATACCAAATGTCGTGGTACCAAATGTCGGGGCACCGAATTTTGTGTATATATATATAAGCATGTTGTTTCTGTTTTACAGAACTGCAGTCTTTAGACCTTTTGAAACAGTATAATGCAGCTCAAATTGACTACCTGCCCATCGGTTTCGACTTCGATAGTGTAAGTTCCGTTTCATTTTGGACGCCTAACCCTTTTCTCGCGTGGGATGTGTCGAAACCCGACATCAAGAATTGATGCCGTTTTCAATGAATAGTCGTCCAATGATGCAGTATACTGCAGGTTACGATTCCGGAACCGACGAAATACGCAAAGAACGGAAGTCTCCTTTACACTCCCATTATGCCTGAGCAAGGCTTTGGGACATTGCCACGCCTCAGTAAGGGCGATTGCATCGGCTTGGCGCTTCAGTACACGGGATGCAGCTTAGCTTCATGCCAGGACCGTAAGATTAAGATTTAAGGATACTCTAAAAAGTAGAAATACTACTTCAACTGACGGGGCAAACTTAATGTTATTTGTCCGACATGTTTTTTTCAGCATACGAATCCGCGGGGACAATTATTGATGGGGAACCCCTGACTATCTCTCCCATACCTGTAACGAAATTCCCAATACAAGTGAAAGTGACTTCTAGAACTATCTTGAGATCGCCGAAGATCACCACTGTACCCACTATATTCAGTACCAGTACGAGTCCGAGGAGGACTTCGTCGACTAGCTCAGTGGGCAGCAGCTCGACCCCCGCTCCCGTATCATTATTATGCGAGCCAAATTTCAAACCTGATGCAGTTTGGAACGATTACAGTGCTCATAAGTTATACTTTATAAGTGACGACCTTGTCTTCGTCGTGCAGAACGGCCAAATTGTTGAGAACGGGATTCCAATGTCGATTGACTTCCCAGGTGCCACGCCCAGTTTGCCCTTGATTGCGGGATATTACGCTGGTGGAAGTGTTTTTCTCGTCGACCAAGTAAACACCCTTCCCGAACGATGCCCTGACGTGTCTGTCTGTTTGTCTGTCTGTCTGTCTATTTATCTGTGTGTGTCTGTGTGTCTGTTTGTCTGTCTGTTTGTCTGTCTGTCTATCAGTGTGTCTGTTTGTCTGTGTGTCTGTATGTCTGGCTAGCTGCCTGGCTGTCTGTCTGTCTGTCTGTCTGTCCGTGAGTCTGTCGGTCTGTCTATCTGACTAAAACGCTATTAAATGTTTCTATCTGTCTACCTGTATCTTTATTTCGTTGTTCATAATACATTTCAACAACGTTAGTTCCTTACTATACTGTCTATGCATTTATGTGCTTAGAGCAAAGACACATACCTTTACATCAACAACGCATTCGTCAGTCAAACGACCGGCACCTATCCTGCCTTATCAGCGGCCATGGGTTATGGAAACATCGTCATGTCGGGCCAGGATCAGAATCCTAATTTAGCCGTCACCCTGTACGTAGACGAAAATGGTGCCATCTCTTCGGTTGGAATCAACCCTTCATCCTCACCCAAGAACCTGGCCTCCCTATTTACAACGAATGTGGAATTGGTCAACGATTTAAGCAGCAACGGTGTTCAGGAGATGTACAGCCTCATCGATGCCAGCGGTACAGAGAAAATTGCGTTTCTTTACCAGCCGACAGGAAAGCCGCTGCAGTACTTTGATGCGATCCCCTGTGTGCCCACGACCGTGCTAGATGCTTTCGGTCAAGTCTGCCTAACGGTATGTGGCAAGAGTACTGCACTCATAAAACACCATCTTTAAAACTTCAAAATGCCCTAAAGTGATAATACTTTATTTCAATTTTCAGCTTTCAACCGGCCCTCGAAATTTTGCTTCGACGATTTCGGCTTGCAACATTTCTCCTTTTAGCTGATTAGCTTTTTTTCGGCAGAAAAAAATATTTGAGAACTCTCAGCACTATTATTGGTCATTTGTGTTAATGTAGAAAAAAAACTTGAAAACATTGAGCACCATTAATTTCTGTCTGTATTTTCTGGTCACTTTTTTTATGTAGAAAAAATATTTGAAAAATTCGGAGCTCCATTAATTTCTGTTTTTATTGTCTGCATTGTCTGTCTGTAGTTTTTGCTTGTATTTTTAATGATGTAGAAAAATGTTTGAAAATTTCATAAATTATCAGCACCACAAATTTCTGTTTGCATCTTCCAGTCGTTTTTATTTATGTAGAACACAATATTGAAACACTTTTTCAGCACCAGCAATTGCACCTGCACGCAAAAACAGTCTGACCACACACTGCGCGGTAAGACAATAGAAGTTTATGAGCGCAGACTGCAGACTCAAACATAGTCAGCATTTCATCTCGACAACCTGAACGTGACTCTCTTTCCCTCGCGTGGTCCTTCACCCACACAAACATCTTCACACACACGATCTTGCCTTAATAATATCGCGAGAGGCATCCGTAACCGTTATCACTTTTTTGGCCCCCTTCTCCGGAAGCTGGGACTACAGAGTGATAGACATGTAACACACCACTTATAGCGTTTCTTTCACAAACGCAAAATTCGAATGGCTTGATGATTCTTGCCAATTCACACCACGTGAAGTTAATGCTTCAGCTATTCGTGAATAACGTTGGCTTTGACAATCGGCCTAATTAGTAAATTACGCATTAATTATTCGCAATTTTTTGGTGCAAGTTTTCATCCGCATTCCTGTAGCCATGTTGGAAGTTGTGGCCGTTTTACTGGGATCGGTGGTCGCTGGACAGGCCTACGTCATAAACATTGATCCAGCGTATGCATCATGGCCCAGCGGGATTGTGTATTACACCATTCCTCCTAATGAGTACTGTACGTTTGTCTTTTTCTCGCTTGAAATTTGGTAGCAAATTTTTTTTACATGCATTTTTATGCAAATTTTGCAGCTACAGCACACATGAATATTATCAAAGAGGCCATGCAGCAGCTCGAGACAGACTTGGGAGGGAGCTGCATTAAATTTCAGGAGTTCACTCGGCCAGCGCCACCTCAGGGCAAATACGTGGTCATCACGCACAACGGCGGGCTCAGCGGGTATAGTCAAATTAACTAGCATCATTATTCCGTCCGATCTATTTACTAGAATGTGTTACTGATCACTAAGTTAAACTTAATAATTATTATTGATTTTAAATTATTTTAATTGCTCAATACATTTAATGGTCATATTTTGGATTCCAAGTTATGTCAAATACCACTTTATCCGCTGATCTATCATTTATTACTAACTTTATTTTGATTATTTATTTATATTCAATAGTTATATTATTGATTTTAAATTACATTAAGTACCGACTTATCTACTGATGTACCGTACTGATGTAGAGTCTCGACCATTTGGTGCCAGTTTTTAATGACCCCCGTATTATGACTGCAGGATAGCACAGTGTGTGCAGGCATAATATGCGCGTGGCTCTAAAAAATGGCACCAAATGGTCGAGACTCTACAGTACCTATTATTTGTTTATTGTCAAATATACTTGAATTATTTTATTTTATTTAATGTTTATCTAATCTATTATTATACTATTATTATATCGACTGCCTCATGTTCTATTTATTAAGACAGCGATTTCATCCTAAATATATTTAGATATGTGGCTAATTTGTGCAATAATACTTTTTTTAGGCCCGGTGGTCAATCCTGTTATACATTTCCGGGAATGGTGGCCAGCCAAACCGGACAGGGCCAGTACATGGCCATGCAGGACGGGCAAAATGGTTGCCTGAGGGACAAAAAGCAGGCCATGCGGATCCTGGCCAGTCTGCTGGGACTTCGCTCGGAGCACAACAAACCCGCTCGCGATTTCGCCATCCGAATGAATCCGCAGTTTCTTGATGCCGGTAAGTGCCGAAATTGTTTTATTCACCCAATTAGCTTTAATATTTTCGGTATGGGGTGAAATCTCTCTTTCGGCTCACTCATTGGTTTCTGTTTGGTGGCAGGTGCTTGATTGTTTGATTTTTGAAAGTGCTATATTATACTAGGATATAGTACAGAAAATCAAACAATCAAGCACCTGCCATCAAAGAGAAACCCACGAGTAAGCCAATTTATCGACTAACTGGAGGGTGAGACAAAATACAGACTTCTCCAGGGTGAGACAAAATACAGACTTCTCCTCATACGCATGTCTGTGTGTGTTTCTCTTTCGCGCAGTGGGTCGAGCAGACAACGTCTTCAGCACCTATGACCCCACCAGAGTGTACGCCAGTCTCCAGTTCGACTACAATTCCATCACCATGATCGACCCGATAACCTTCTCCAATGGCGGATTTACTTATACCGTTCCGAACGGGGTCTTCCTACGCAACACCGGCCGGCTCAGTTTAATGGACTGCCAAGCGTTGCAGATCATGTATGCCTGCAGGACGCATGTCTGCACTGACCGTAAGACTTTCTTGCAGAACTTTGTGAAAGTTTTTGTTTGATTTTCGGAACTGTTGAATTTTTTAAAAATTAATGAACTGATAGTACAACAATTATGGAGGACCAAAATTAAATTAGTCAATTAATTATTTCTTTTAAACAAGTAAATTTATTTTATAATAGAATAATGTTTTTAATTTTAGTTTTTCCACTGAATAAAATGTCAATTTTGGTTTAAGTCGATCGAATCTAGTTGACTAATATTATTTTTCTCATTTATCCTTAAAAACCCGAAACTAAAATTTACTCACTGCCAAATTGTTTATTTTAGTTTTTTCAGTTTTTTTGCCATCCTCCAAATAAACCCAATCATGAGCTTGTTTTATGCTAGATTTTCCACCTTTCCCACTTGCGACAACCACATCAAGGATACCCTTGACCTTCGACACGTTCCCCACCCCGTCGCCGACTTTCTTCACGACGACCCGCCCGACAGGTCCAGTCGGTCCGTCCCAACGACCCACTATCGATTTACGATGACGGAATATAACGCACAAACGCACAAATCCGACAAAACAAAAAGATTTTTCTACTACATTTTTAGCTGTTGTTGTTTTCCGGCATTTTGTGCCCTCTCTCTCACTGCCGGTCTATCCGGCACTTCATAATCGAAAACAGACACGCGTATGTTTCTCAAGTGGTCTCCAAAGAAGAAATTCTGACAATGACAATCGATGTGCGCGTAAGGAAATGGCGTAACGCGAACTTAACCTGTCAGGGGTAAAATCGGTGACCGTCAGCAGTAGGTCTTGAGTGGGTCTCCCCTTCTGACACACAACTCTAGATCCTGCTTTGCTGGGCGAATTGAAAAAGTCGAGTGGATAAATTTGTTTTCGTAAACGTGACATTGTGGTTCAAGCAAGAGGAAATGCTGGCTTAAACAAAAAGATGCATATCTATAACTGTTTGCGAGTTGCCTCCATTTCTCACTTCATTGTTTTCTGTTTGTTCACATACACACGTCGATGTAATCATGTCGGCCATCAGCGCGGTTCTTGGACTGGTTTTACTGGGGAACGCGATTCATTGCTACGTGTTGAACAGCGACCCTCAATATCAAAGATGGCCCAACGGCAAAGTACCCTTCTACATTCAACCTGGAGATTACTGTAAGAAACATGTCTCGAGCAGGATTCCTTAATTAGGGAGGAATTTTTATTAACATTATATTGTAATTACGTAAAATACAGTTATAAATTCATAGTTTAAAAGACCGGCCGCTAGCAATAATTTTATCAAAACAAAATATAATCTTCATGATTTGCCAATTTTTATAACTTTTTACTACCGATTTTTGCAGTCAAGTCCCAAAAAAAATGTTAACGACTGGTTCTTAGAAACACCATCCCAATTACTGTTATGTTTGATAAAAATTAAAATAGCATCATCTCTGGTGTTATTATTGTTGCCAGCAAATGTGAATCTATGTGCATAAAAAACTGATTCTATTATTATTTTTCAGCTCAAGCCGAATTGAACATAATTGGTCAAGCCATGGTCAAACTGAAGACCGATCTGGGTAATTGCGTCGAGTTCATCCAGCTCACCGCCCTGCCCGCGGTCGGAACCATGAACCACGTGGTCATCTCAAAGTCCGGAGGTCCAGGGTAAAAATTGTTTTTCATCTCCCTAAAAGAGTTTAAGGCGAGAGGGGAACACGTTTTTGATGGAATTGAAAGAACTCTTTATACTTATAATGTGGGACATTGCATCAGATTAGCATATAGCAGGAAGAGAGGAGTGAATTGTCTACCGGGTAGAAACTTACTTTTTTCTTCTAACGATTGGCATTGGAGATAAGGAACCCGAAAAATGAGGACTCAAAACTGTTTTTTTAAATACTTCACATTTCAAAACGTCTAATTGGCAAAAGTTGGTGAAGCTCACGAAATGCAGTATAGACTTGAAATTTTTCCGAAATTGTGAACAGTTTAAAACATTTTGGTTGATAGCGGCATGATCTAGAAGATGATATATGTAGTAAATTGGCACACGAGACTGAGCACACGATGAATCACTCTCTTACAAGGAAATTTTCCCACTCTCCCCGGCAATATCTTCCACTTCGGATTATCATTGTTTATCTGCCTAGTATATATGACAAAATGCCCATTGAGAAAATTAGCAATAAACGAGGCCTTCTATTTTTAAATATTTAAAAACTCGTTCAATCCGTTATAAACGGCGCTGCAATGTCGACAAGGTTTCAGCTTGATTGATTGTTAGATCGGTGTTTTATTCAGCGCACTACTGAAGCCATCAATCCAGCAATCAATCTTGCGGTTTCCGCAGTAGCTCCGCAGCGCCGTCTATAACGCTTTGAACTAGTTTTTAAATATTTAAAATAGAGGGTCATGTTTATTGCAGATTTTCTCTATGGTTCTATTGCCAAGATATACCAGGCGAATACATGATGACAATCAGAAGTGAAATATTTCTCCGAGAAGAGTGGTGCCATTTCCTTGTTAGAATGTGTGGTCTTACGTAATCTCAAACAATGCGATTTTACGGTGTCGTGTCGTGTACCCTTTAGCACTCCCTCCCCAACATGTTTCACCTACCCCGGCAACTACATGGCGCAGAATGGCGCCGGCCAGCACATGTCCATCCAGGGAGGTCAGAGCGGTTGCTTGGCCAGTCCCCGGCAGGTGATGCGGATGCTGGCCAGTCTGGTGGGTCTCCGTTCGGAGCACAACAAGCCCAACCGCGACCAGTTCATCACGGTGAACCAGCAGGCCATCCAGCCGAACGTGCAGCAATACGTTCCAGTGAATGTGTACGACTCGACGAAGGTCGTCAGTAATCCGCAGGACTTTGACGTTAATTCCATTTCGCTGATCGAACCGACCGCGTTCAGTGGGACTGGCGCCCCGGTCATCCAGTCCCGACAAGGAGCCCCCATCATCAACACCGGAACGCTTTCCATGAAGGACTGCCAGGCGTTGGCGTGGTACTACCAATGCCAGACTACGTGCCAAGACCGTAAGCTTTGTATACGAATACATTATATGCAACCTCAGCTAAACTACATGTAAACTAAAAAAGCCTCAAACTAAAAACTGAAACCGACATTAAACTAAATTGAAACTATATTATTGCCTTATTGACTAATTTCTAGCTTTAGTTTTTTAGTTGAAGAAAAAACTAACGTAAAAGTTATATTATTAAAACTTTAACTGGGAAAAACTAAAAAAACTTGAATCAATCAACTGATTTCAAACTAAACAAAATTCGTTAGTGGTAAGTTTTATCTGACCAAACAAACTAGTTGATTGATCAATTTTACTTTGAAATTTATAATTTCTGAACTGCTATCTTGAAAACGGATTAGTTTATTTGGTCCAGAACTAGAATTTATGTGTGATAATTGTTCTCATAACAAACTTTTGGCATGCTACAACTGCATGAAATCAAGATTTTTGTCAAAAGCTATGCTTTTTAGTCAACTTTTTGCAGGATTACCAAATCAAATCAAATACAAAGATCAATCTAAACCAAATAAAATATAATCAAGAGAAATCAAATCAAAATCAAATGAAACGGAGTTTTCGTTGTTTGATCGCATCCTACTGCTAAACGTGAGCCCTCTAGAGGACACAAGGAGAGAAAAAAGGTTTACCTAGCAATTTGTTGCCTAAAGTTTTGTTAATTAACTGTGCTTATGTTCAGCTTACGGTGCCGGAGGTCTCACCACGGGACAGTTTCCCCAAACTTTCCCTCAACAACCCTTCAATCAGCAACAACCGTTCAACCAGCAGCAACCGTTCAACCAGCAACAACCGTTTAACCAGCAACAACCGTTCAACCAGCAACAACCGTTCAACCAGCAACAACCGTTCAACCAGCAGCAACCGTTTAACCAGCAACAACCGTTTAACCAGCAGCAACCGTTTAACCAGCAACAACCGTTTAACCAGCAACAACCGTTCAACCAACAACAACCGTTCAACCCACAGCAGCCCTTTAACAACCCGCAACAGCCTTTCAATCCGCAGCAACCGTTCAACCCACAACAACCATTCAACAACCCGCAGCAACCCTTCAACCCACAAGGTCAGCCGAGCGGAACTGGTGGTGCCACAGTTTTGGGCGATTTCGGCTAATGTATCACCTGTTTTATGATTAGTCCCGAACTATTCAAACCGTCTCGGCGCCCACTTAAGTTAACTAATTTTTATGTAAACGATAAGTTATTAATGCAAACATCTTCTTCCTTACCTCCCTTTCCTGTTATAAGTGTGCATGTGCATGGGTCAAATGTGTTCAAAGGCAATATAATTTTGCAGGATAAAACTCCCCCAGTTCGGTCGTCCCAACGCGGTTGCCATAGACGGTGCGCGGCGATCGATCATCACTGCCCCCATACGCACACAATCCGGTCGGCGTATTCCACCTATACCCAAATAACCAAATTCACTTCAAAGTATTGTTCAAACGGTGTTGGAGAAACTGGAATTAAAAAGAAACTGGAATTAAAAAGAAACTGTGGAATTAAAACGAAAGGATCCTCAGAAGTCGTGTGGAAACACGTTGATCGCAGTATACATAAACATCTGCCGGTTCATGGCAGGAAGCTTTATTTTTACACTACAAAAGTTGTGAAGTGAAAAAAAGATGGAGATGTAATGCACGGATAAGGCAGAACAGTACAACGCAGAAGGTCCTTTAATATCCCATGGAGAATGAACATAAGATGCTCGACGTAGTAGTGATACTATAATAAGCATGAAAAATACAGACAATAGAAAGGTGATTGAGATTAGAAAATAATGCTTCTCCGCGCCGTGCGGGGAACCAACCGTGTCATCAATGTTTTAAAAAAGCCCAAACAGGTCCACGTAAGGTCTACAAAGATTCGCAAAGATGTAGTGCTTCGAAAATGAATGGAGGAGATATCCAAGAAAGGTGCTCCAAAGCTCTGGAAACGTCCACATAACCTCAAAAAGGGTCCGACGAAATAGCAAAATGTCCAACAGAGGTTCCCAGACGCCGTTAAAATTTTCAAGAACTGCAACTACTCCTGTTACTTCTGCTTCTTGCAATCTTGGACCTCTGATACTCCTTTTCACACAGAAGCAAGAAATCGCGACAGCTCTTCGATCCTACCTCATCGCACGCCGCGCCTCCAATTCGGCAGTTTCTTCCCTTGCTCTTAATGGCGCTTACAATTTCGTTAACGATGTGTACTCATAAACACCAATTTTTTATTGCTACCCCAAACCACGTTTAGGGTACGCAATTCGCTCTTCATTTCAGACGTGAGAGTTAATAATAACGTCATAACGTACAATATGTTAAGTTTCTCGTATTACGAAATCTCTCATGATATGTTTTCCAGTCGGAACCAGCCAGTTAACAGCTGCATGAAGCAAGATAAATTGCGGCAATTGCAACTAAGACAAAAACTCTTGTTGCGTACCTGTTCCGCTTCGACGAGAACACGAGAGAACCTAACGAACAAACCAAGCAAAATATGCGCCGCGTCCATGAAATATTTCAAGACTTCGTGAAACGTGGCTCTCGCGTGCATGACCTTGAAGTCACCTGATGGGTCGGCCGTCCCCATTTCTCCGCTTATTATTTGTCGAGTGCCATACTTAAGCGATTGGATCTCGCAGAGGTCTTTCAAATTTCTAACCGACCGTAGCCTAGCTGTACTGTCAGAAGTCAAAAGAGAACTCGCTGCCAGGATAATCCAGGATGGACACTCCGCGGACATTTCTCCTTGTTCTGGTGACAATTCTGACCCACAGCTTTGCGAACGGTTGCGTCCTCAACACTGATCCCACCTTCTCTCGCTGGAAACAGTTTGGGTATAACAACGTCCCTTTCATTTTCTATCCCGGCGACTACAGTAAGTCATGATGTATAATCTACAATGAGCTCGCAATTTCAAAGATTACATTTTTACCGTATCTAAAATATCTACTATATTAACTTTATCTTGTTTTATTTTGTTTTATTTTGTTTTATTTTATTTACTAGCTTTGTTTTGTATTTTTGTATATATTTTTATTCCATTTTTATATTTATATGAATTTAACTATTTTTTTAGCCGCGGCGGAACAAAGTCTGATTCTGCAAGCCATGGCTCAGATCAAAAGCGACATGGGTAGCTGCTTCACCTGGACCCAATACACTTCACCCCCAACGGATGGCACGAACTTTGTCATTATCTCAAAAGCAGGCGGTCCAGGGTACATTCCATCTCATTCTCAACTTTATAACTCTGCCTGCTTTTCCAAATAAAAAATAACAATTTTTTGTTATTCATACCTCTACAGCGTGGCCAGTCAAAGTTGTTATACCTACCCCGGTATGATCACCCTGCAGCAGGGTAAAGGCCAGTACATGGCCATTCAAAGCGGAGTGAATGGATGTCTGTCGAACGTCCGGCAGGTGATGCGACTCCTCATGTCCCTGCTGGGTCAACGCTTCGAGCACAACAAACCCAATCGCGATGCTTATGTGAACATCAACAGGGGAATTGCTACAGCTGGTGAGTGGTGATATTTTCGATACTTAATTTTAAAAAAAATTAATTTAAAAAAATGTTTTTAAATTTTAAATTTAATAACTGGGAACTTATTTATACCTTATTTTTTAATGAAATTTCATTTTCAGTTATACCTTTCGCCACAGTTTGTGAAGATTCTTTCGATAAAAAACTAGGCACCTATTTATACCTTTCTGGATGTCTCCGTGTTTCTGG
>LRSR01004620.1:0-12360 GCA_001579985.1 Hypsibius dujardini | reverse complement strand
TGTGTCTGTGTGACCGTGTGTCTGTGTCTGTGTGTCCGTGTCTGTGTGACCGTGTGTCTGTGTGACCGTGTGTCTGTGTCTGTGTTCATCTCTTTTCACGGTTAACTTGCGCTTTTTCTCCTCTTCCACCACTGGCCATTTGTGATGCGAACGCGAATGTGATGGAGCTCGGAAGGTGATTTTTTTTAAGTGTCCGTGATGCGATCGGGTTGGCCGATTGCATCCGTGTCTGGTCACGGTGTGTATGTGTGTCTGTGTGTGTGTGTGGGGGGGGGGTATATCTGTTTTTCGCTTTTTGTTGTTGTGCTTTTACGAACTTGTCCTAGTTTGGTGTCGGGTGTGGAATGAAACCGTGATACGATGTCCTGTTGCAACAGTTCCATAGTAGGAGGAGAATTCTATATTTCGGCTCACCCTCCACTTGGTCCGTAAATCGCCTTACTCATGGCTTATCCTAGTGTACTATAGCACTTTTAGAAATCAAACAATCAAGCACCTGCCATCAGAAGACAAACCCACAAAAAGAGCCGGCTTACCTTTTCAGAACGGCTAGTATTGCATGCTCGTTCTGGAACGTTCACCGGCGCTGGTGATATCATACCTTACCATACCATACCATACCTTACCATACCGTACCATACCTTACCATACCGTACCATACCATACTATACTATACTATACTGTACTATACTATACTATACTATACTATACTATACTGTACCATACCAAACCATACTATACTTTACCATACCATACTATACCATACTATATTATACTTTACTATACTATACTATACTATACTATACTATATCGTACCATACAATGCCACATGCAAGGGTGCCATTGTTAGGGTCATTCACTTCACTGTTCGTTGGTCGAGGCCCGACAATGCTTTGTCTGCGCTTTCGAGACTGTCCGTCAGCCACCGTCAAGTGACAAAGCACCACCCTGATTGCGGGTGTTCTAGGGTTCGCGAATGCGCGCGAGTACTTCCAACCGGCGAAGTTCCTCGGGCCTGGGTTTTCCTATTGGCAAACACGTGCCAACAGAGCTGTCTCTACTAAATGGATAGATATTGCTTGGGAATTCGGATCTCTTTTTTTAAGCTAGACGATGTCTAGCTTCAAACTTCAAGGGCGTTGGCCGGCTCGCAGTCGACTTTTCCAACGGCTTCCTTATATAATTTTACCGTCCGTTGCTTTCTGATTGATTGATTGATTGATTGATTGATTGATGACGAATGATCCTCCACACAAAATATTGACTGCCTGGTACTTGAATCACTCATCGCCAACTCTCTCAGAGCCCCTCCCCTCCTTCGCAACAACATTGCAACGGAGACTCACATTCACACGTGACAAAAACCTTGCGCTAACCGAGTTAAGCCATTACCCTCGTTGCAAGGCTTTTATACACCGCCGTCGAGTTAAAGTGCTTAATTCGGTCAGCGCAAGGTTTTTGCCACGTGTGTACATATACCGTAATCTCCCGATCTCAAGGGACAGTTAAGCCCCACCCCCCCGTCAACGGTTGACTGTTCAATCGGATTCACTGTGTCGTGATTGGTTGAAATTTAAGACCAACTTGGCAGCGATTGATTGATTGATTAATTGCCGTTTCTTGACGCACACATTGGATCATCCGATTGATTGATTGATTAATTGTCATTTCTTGACGCACACATTGGATCATCCGATTGATTGATTGATTAGTTGCTGTTTCTTGATGCACACATTGGATCATCCGATCGATTGATTGATTGATTGTAGGTAAACAATAGCAAACGTTGATGAACAGATAAGATCCGGGGTGGATCAAATTAACTGGTAGGGCAAAAAAGTGTCCCTTCAGATCGGGAGATTACGGTATAAATCATACGCAGCGAGCTGTGCGTGCGCAGTGCGCAGTGCGCGCGCGCTGTCACGGATCGACGGATGCGAATTCGTCTTGAGCAGGCAATAAAAATATTAGCAAAATCTCTCGAGATTGCCCGTATGACACCAACACAGAGGCCTACCCTTACGCACTCAGGGGTTCTCTTGACGCTTCCACCACGCCGGGTCTTGCGGTCGCGTGTTTCTTTCTTTCACTCGGCCGTACACATCCACCCTTCACTAATTCGCACTTTTGTACGGTGTGTGTGCGTGGTGAGGAAAGATCGCTGAATCTTCGCGGCATACTTTGAGGATTTTGACCCGACCTCCATATGATGATATACCAGAACGAGTATAAAGAAGCACTGTCTTTTCGCGTTAGACAGGGACAATCGTACTGGAGTGGAACGTGTGCGCGGCTGTGTGCACCGTACACACAGCACAAGCGCCGCGTGGCCGACTAAACGTTCCACAGCTCGTACGCTGTCCCTGTCTAACGCGTGCTGGGTAGACGAACAGTGAGCCGGTACACGAGGTGCTCGCTTTCGATGACGCATGGATACCGTAATACGACTGCCTCATGGTCCTACACTTAGTGTACTGCAGTTAAGACCTAGTTAGCGACCAGTGGACCAAAAAAATATTTTCTCTTCTGAATGTGAGTTGCGTGCGGAGCCAGCTGGTCTCAATCGGACCACCGGACATGTACACGCTTTCGATTCGCGGAAGCGCGCGGACGTATAGAGCAGTGACAACAGCCGGGAGATTATTGGGCGACTTCGTAACGGTTGATCTGTAATGCTGTCTCAATGTGCTCGTGAATCGCGACCTTGACACGGACCTAGACACACACACACACAGACAAACACTCATACACACACACAGGCACAGACAGACAGACAGACAGACACAAACAGACAGACACAAACACAGACACAGACACAGACACAGACACAGACACAGACACAGACACAGACACAGACACAGACACAGACACAGACACAGACAGACAGACAGACACAGACACAGACACACACACACACACGCAGCGCAGCGCAGTCCACTGTCCACACATGCACACACACATAGCGAAGTCCACTGTCCGGTGAAGGTGGTGTCTCCAGTTATAGGCGCTCAGTGTGTACTAGCAGAGGCGCGCCCAGAGGTGTTGCAGCAACACCGTTAAAAATTTCTCTCACTGGGTGAAAATTCTGGACCCAAGGAGGTAGTGCACTTGTTTTGCTAAGCAGTTAAATCGACATTGCACTGCCGCATTTTAATAACCACCCTGACAGTCTGGCAGACTGGCTCACCAAAATTCTGTGCTGTAATTTCGGACAGACACAGAGAGACAAACACACAGACAGATAAGCACGCAGACAGACAGACAGACAGACAGACACACAGACACACAGACACACAGACATATAAACACACAGACACATAGACACACAGACACACAGACACACAGACACACAGACACACAGACATATAAACACACAGACACACAGACACAGACTCACAGACACACAGACATACAGACATGCAGACACACAGACACCCAGACATAAAGACACACAGACATACAAACACACATACATACAGGCATGCAGACACACAGACACCGACGGAGCATCTCCCCTATCCATCATTATAACAAGTTCCAGAAAATAAGTGAAGCTTGATTTGGGTCCTCCCATGTGATCTGGCCAAGGTGTCCACCAGTGGAGAAGAAGTGGAAGGCACAGGATACAACTTGGTTATACCGGATTATCAACCATGTTGAGAACCCCTTTCCAGTCTACCTGAAAAATCTAATTGTCTTCAATCACATCGAGAGACCTCGGCGCCACCTAGCGCGACCCAAAGTGAATTGCAAACAGCAGAGTGGTGATCGAATCTTTAGAATTAGGTTCTGCGATCTCTACACCACCTTGCCTGTTGATCTGTGGAAGTGCAAATCGATCGATATTTTTAAGAAGAAGATTTTATACTTTTTGTGATCTCCGCCTGCAACCTGACTTAATCGTCCCTGTACCAGGATTTGTCTGCTTCTGAGTAAATACAATACAATACTGTATCTTCGCGTTAGACAGGGACAGTGTACGAGCTGTGGAACGTTTAATCGGCCACGCGGCGCTTGTGCTGTGTGTACGGTGCACACAAGCCGTGCACACGTTCCACTCCACTACGACTGTCCCTGTCTAACGCGAAAATACAATACTATATCTCCTCGATAGATAACGACAGCGCACGGATCACGTGACGTATTGGTTGCCCATTGCGCACGAGAGAACTGTGTGTACGACTAAATGGCATGCGAGGTACAGGCACGGCACGCGCTAACGAGTAGGGGGGGGGACCAATTTAACGTCACACAGCTCGTGCGCTGTCGTTATCTATCGAGGAAATACAATACAATGGTGTGGACAGACACGACAATTGCAAAAGCCCTCCCACATCCACGCTGACCCTAATCTAATTTTCGTTTCTATTCTTGTGACTTTAAGTAAAATAAAAAGCCCGCTTTTTGAGCCATTTAAAATATATTTAAACATCACTGGTTGCAGGCAGGGCACGGGAGGGCAGGACAATCCAGCCAGCATGCCTGACAATAAGGCTGATTGGTCGATTGGCTTGATTGCTCGGCTCGGTTCGGCGCTGCGCATATTGCGGACGGGCTGTGGGAATTCACTTCTGCCGGGACGCGCGAGAAACCCAAACAATGCAAAAAGAAAAACAGCTGTCGCAGACGTTTTTGCCCCCTTCCCCTTTTCTTCTTCTTTCATTGCCATTCCACGAGTGCTGAGGTCCCCTGACACCGGCCGTTCTTTTCTTCTCCGGCCAGGGACCTTTCCCCCCCCCTTAATCCGTACTGCCTATTAAAAAGTTCATCACTCCCTGCACGAGAAACATGATGAATTCAGGCATTTCCTCAGAATTCCGCATCCAAACCGCCAATCAGCGCACGAAAGTGGAGGATTTGTATCAGTTTGAGAATCAGAAAGTCGGGCGCGGTGAGTCTGCCTCTCGTAACATTTATGCCGCTGGGTAGGAAGATGTCGAAAATTGTCTTTTAGGAACGTACGGACACGTTTATAAAGCGCGTCGGAAAGATGGGTAAGTGTGCTTAGGCAGCCTCAATTGATTGCTTGATTCATGCGCATTGGTCCACCAGAAGATACTTTTTGCGATCGTCCTTTGATTGATTGACTGATTGTTGCACCCTTGACGGCTGACTGGTAGTGTTGTTTAAATAACGTGTTTGAATGTAAATGAAATTAAAATGTCCCTGTATCCTGCGGCAATATTTAATAAAATATCATTTAAATACTACTTCCAGCTACGTAAAATAAAATAAGTTTTTATTTTAAAAACAAAATGCCGTTTTTACGACTGTATTTCAATTCATTTAAATTGACCGATTGATTGGCTGATTGGTTGATTGGACGGATTGCTTGATTGGTTGATTGGACGGATTGCTTGATTGGTTGATTGAACGCGCAATAGTGTTTTGGTTTCACTGTTCAGGTCCGACGCAAGGGAGTATGCTTTAAAACTGATAGAAGGGACCGGTGTCAGCACAAGCGCGTGTCGCGAAATTGCGGTATGTTTTCAAGGATGCGTTTTGATGCTTGCCATGCTGGAATACGGTCATCTTTATTAAAGCCGTTCTTCATTTGTAGTTGTTAAGGGAGTTGAAGCATCCGAACGTGATCAACCTGCAAAAAGTCTTTCTCTCTACGAACGACCGCAAGGTTTGGCTCCTGTTCGATTATGCGGAACATGACTTATGGGTAAGCGAAGTGAGGAATAATCGAATTTTTTGTTGGTTCGTTCGTTTATGGAATCTCTCGATGAACTCCATCGATTGATTGAATGATTGTTTGATTACGTTAACCTATAAATTCATTTTATTGATTGATTGATTGGTTACATTGATTGATTGATTGGTTACATTGATTGATTGATTGGTTACGTTAATTTCTCTATGAATTCCTTTGATTGATTGATTGATTGTTTGATTACGTTAATCTATGAATTCATTTGATTGATTGATTGATTGGTTACGTTAATTTTCTATGAATTCATTTAATTGATTGATTGGTTGTTTGGTTAAGTTAATTTCTCTATGAATTCCTTTAATTGATTGATTGATTGATTGATTGGTTACGTTTACAGTTCGCAATTTTGTTGGAAATTGTTTTTCCATTAATATTTTACTAATAACACCTTCGCTGGACCGATTCAGCACATCATCAAATTTCATCGATCCGCCAAGGGGACCAAGAAGACGGTGGACTCGCCCAAGAGCATGGTCAAGAGCCTGCTCAGTCAGATCCTCGACGGCATTCACTACCTCCATCAAAATTGGGTTTTGCACAGAGACTTGGTATGCCTCGTCCATTGGTATGATGTAGTCTTGAAATACTTTTGTTCACAACGACCATTGCGTTTGCAGAAGCCAGCTAACATCCTTGTCATGGGCGAGGGACGAGAACGCGGATGCGTCAAAATCGGTAAGTAATAAGCAGACTCTCAAATTGTATATTTTCGCCAGTTTCTTTGGCAGAACGAACGCTATTCAGGGTCGTTTACGCCTGGTGGACTGACGGACAGGCAGAGAGATAGACAGACAGACAGACAAACAGACAGACAATCAGACAGACATATATTCAGGCAGGCAGGCAGACAGGCAGGCAGACACACAGACACACAGACACACACACAGACACACAGACACACAGACAGACACAGACACACACACAGACACACACACAGACACACAGGCGGGTAGACATGCAGGCAGGCAGGCATTCAGACAGACAGACAGACAGACAGACAGGCCGACCGACTGTCAAACAGGTCAAGAGGCACACCGCGACAGTCTTAAGATTGAATTCAGACAAACGAAGTCATTTGATAGCGTTATCCACTTTATCCACCGTCGAAGCACAAAGAATCCTGTTGTCTGTCGGGCATTCGGTCTCTCTGCCTTTATTGGCCCACTAAGTGTCCTTATTTAAATTACAAAATTTGTTTGATTGGAAAGTATTTCGATTAGAAATAAGCGGTCAGATATTAGATAGGATACAGGTAAAGAATTATTGTGGCGATTTTGGGAGAATAGGGACGTAATTGCTCGCAAATGGGCTATTCCCACTAGAGACCGCCTCGTATTTCGAATTCCGAAATATGAATGCTGAGGAAGCTTAAGAGGCAGTCGATGAGACGGTGGTCTCCTCGGCCAGCTTCTCAGTGTACACGGCAATCTCCTTGAATCCCCCCCCCCCCCGATCTGCATAAACGTCTTGGCGCGGCCCTTCTTCAAGAAGTCAAACAGCACCACCTTCAACCGCCAGGATGATTCGTCCACCGGCGTTGGTGACCCTCATCGTTTCCAGCAGACTCTCCACACACACACTGCTCCTTTAGCTCCAGCAGAGCGTACTTATCCGCCGCGGACCGGAGAGTGCCGGCCAACTGTGGCGCTTTCCCGGTGGCTCCGGTGTACAGCTGCGTTTGCAACAGCTTCCGGCGACAAGTCGGACACCCTTTTCTGGCCTTAACATGGACCACCTCCTACGCTATTCACTGAACGGTCTACTTTTGAAGCACGAAATGGTGTCCCGACTTATGGCCGGGAGCTGTAGATGTGCTCCAACAGTGCCTCCAGTGTGGTCGCGCCGACGTCCGCGACCGGTACGGCGCTTCTTGGCGTCGTGCTCAAGCCACGACGCGAAGACCTCGGCCAGGACGGCGCGATGCACCGCGAAGGTCTTCCCCGTCGGAGGACTTCAGCCGGGAAGTCGGTCAGCCGTTTACCGCGGAACAGTTCTCCGAGGTCCCCGACCAGGGTCGCGGCGATCCGCTCCTCGATCGGGGCTTTCTCTGCCACACCCTGCTGCGACAGGCGGATGTGCGCGTTGAGAGTGACTGCGTCGATGTCGATGAGGAATTTCTTGCTTGCATCCACAATGTCCGCCACCGGGATCAACGCCGAGTAGATCTTCATGCCGTGATCGGTGATGCGCGTGGGGGAACGTGCGCGTTCTTCCGCCAACCAGCAGACGGGATTCTCTTTGGGAACCGGGATTTCACTTGGTTGCTTGATAGGGGAAGAGTAATTAACTTCCTTGAAATTACAGCCGATTAAATTACCGCAGGGGTAATACTTGAACAATCAACCAATCAACCAGCGGAGCTCCGGAGCAATCTGGGAGGAGTTGATTGGTTGATTATTCAATTATTACCCCTGTCCCGCCCCTTTTGCCTATTTCCGGGGCCCTCCGTTAGATTAAATTCTGTCGCTCACTGTATGTTAGCGGATTTTGATGGGATTTTGTTTTCAGCTGACTTGGGCTTTGCAAGGTTGTTCAATTCGCCGCTCAAACCGCTGGCCGACCTGGACCCAGTTGTAGTGACGTTTTGGTACCGCGCGCCGGAACTCCTGCTGGGTGCACGTCACTACACCAAGTCAATTGGTAGATATTTCATGCTTTATTTGATTTCAATCGATTGATTGATTGCTTTGATCGATTGACTTGTTCATTTGTTTTCTCCAGATATCTGGGCGATCGGTTGTATCTTTGCCGAGCTCCTGACCTCGGAGCCGATATTCCACTGCCGGCAGGAGGACATCAAGACCAGCAATCCCTACCACCAGGAGCAGTTGGACCGTATCTTCAACATTATGGGATTCCCCATTGAGAAGGAATGGGAGGATATCAAGAAGATGCCCGAGTATCAGACCTTGACTAAACAGTTCAAACGGTCAAGGTGCGTTGCTGTGTGTGTGGTTGGTTGCCGTTGCCGGTCTGTCCGGGCTCATGGGAAGTTTTCATTTTAGCTACGCCACCTGCTCACTGACAAAATACATGGAGAAACACAGGATCAAGTCGGATTCAAAGGAATTCCAGTTGGTATGCCGCTAAAAACGATAGTTTGCCGAATGTCGTTAGTTGACACAGACAGACAGACAGACAGACAGACAGACTCACAGACAGACAGACAGGCAGGCAGGCAGGCAAACAGACAGACACTGAGAGGCAGACCGATGGATGGATGGATGGATGGATGAATGAATCTTTCCCCGAATCGTCGTTGTATTTTTTGTTATAGTTGTCAAAAATGCTACTGATGGATCCCCAGAAACGAATCACATCTGAGCAGGCGCTTTCGGATCCTTACTTCCTGGAAGAACCCCTGCCGACTGCTGAGTAAGCAAGACGGTCAGACTGCTGTGTCTTCTCCTACTGGTTGTATCTGATGAATGTTGTTTGTGTTTTAGTGTGTTTTGTAACATGGCGATTCCTTATCCACGTCGAGAATTCATCACGGAAGAAGAACCGGAGCCACCGAAGGAGGCCCAACCCAAGGTACTAGTATTAAGACTTCTGTACCAGGTCCTAATTAGACTTAACTAGAATTTATTTTATCCCAACAGCCGGAAATAGTCGCTCCACAACAGCAGAATCACGATATGGTGGGCCATCACATGCATCAATCTCAGCAACATCATTTGCAACCGGCCGTGAAAAAACAGCGTGTAGCAGGAGGCCCAGGACCAGACCAGGTGTGATCCGCTAATCTGTGTGTTGTGTCTGTCTGTATTGCTTGTGTATATGTTTGTGTCTGTTTGATGGTGTTTGTCTGTCGCTACCGGTTTGCTTGTCTGCCTGCCCACCTGTCTGTCTGTCTGCCTGCCCGCCTGCCTGCCCGCCTGTCTGTCTGCCTGTCTGCCTGTCGTCTGCCTGTCTGTTTGTCTGTCTGTCTGCCTGTTTGTCTGTGTGTGGGTGGTCGCCTGTTAGTTGTTTTATTCATGTCGACCTGAGATATCCATTTCCTGTTTCAGCGTGACATGAGCCGTGGACAGCAGTCAGGCGAATCTCATTCCAGTCAACACAACAACAACCACAACCACAATGCGCCGTCTTCTTTCAATCCCGCACTGATGGCGCAACGCCACCACAACGCTGCCAGCCAGCAGGCCGGCAACAACAACCATCTCGAGCAGTATGTTCACCACCAACGCTACTGACGCCGCTCATTTTTTTCCGCACTTAACTGTGATGTTTCCTAACTGTGACTTCATCATCCCTCAACTGACCCAACTGACCCCTCAACAGTCCTATTAAGTGATACGTTGTTGAGTTCACGATTCACACACGTTGTTGTTGTTCTTGTTGTTCCATCGTCCTAAACGAGCGCGTTTTTTCATTCTTTTTACTTGTGATGCTATAACACTTCAACTTCGACTTCAACTTCGACTTCAATTTCGACTTCGACTTCGACTTCAATTTCGACTGAGGAGTAGGGAGAAGGGTTCGTTTCATGTGCTCTTTGCCTTTTTCTCCGGCGCCGGAACAATATTTACAGATCCAGTTTGCAATGGAGTCGACGTGTATTAATTAATTTAATTAATCAATTATTCTAAACCGTCGTCAGGGTGAGTGAATTCAGGGACGGACTGTCACAGTTGTCTTCGCGGGAGAGCGTCGAGGAGTCCTTCCGCAACTGGATCGGGCTCAGGTCCAACGCGGTCCGGTCAATTTTGAGGTCCGGTGGGCAAATGTAATCGGGCACCTCCACCACCGCATCGGATTTGCTCCGCTTCCTCACTAAACTGAAGGCTCTTCGCACCGGCTAAAAAAATGAAAAAGTTCTAGCACTCCGACTTGTTTTATTTATTTCATGAATTTGTTTTTAGTTATATACAAAAAACAAATAAAAAATTATTTTACTTTTTTTTTTTATTATTTTTTTATTTTACTTTAAAATTCGATACATTTTTCTGGTGTTGTCTTATTTCTTTGTTTCCGATGATAGTTTTGAAAACGTGTGATGTAACATTACTTGCCTTTAGTTTAAGTTGAGGCGAGAGTGAGACGAATCCGGGAGCTGCCTGTGCCGCTCGTTTCAGACGAATCACCTCGCCGCCCAGGAGTTCGGTGAAACTTTTAGACAAATGTCGCCTGAGAAGAGTTTTGCTCTGGGGAATCGACATCAGTTCGGCTAGCAGTTCAGCATTGAAACGATCCTCCAAAACCTGGTAACACAACGATGCTGGTCTACGTTTATTGCACTTTAAGTCAACGATGTAACACGAGTGATTGCGTACCATCAGACCTCCATGTACACCGCAACCGCGTCTGTGAGAAGAAAATTGATCTGGCTATTGAAAATTCTAAAAGGTTGATCATGCTTCGGATGGAAACTTACAGACTGGGTTGGTACTCGGCCAAGTCCAGAAGCTCTAGCCATTCCATAACACGTTGACTGCTCCAGTACAGTACCGTTAGTGGCGATTCGGATGTGGGCTACAAAACAGAATCGGTGATTGGAATTTGAAACTTTCTTATTCAAACATCGCATTGGCCCTCGACAGACAGACAGACAGACAAACAGGCAGGCAGGCAGACAGACAGACAGGCAGACAGACAGACAGACAGGCAGGCAGGCAGACAGACAGACAGACAGACAGCCATAGGCAAGGCAGACAGGCAAGGCAGACAGACAGACAGACAGACAGACAGACAGGAAAGGAGGCAGACAAGCAGACAGTTAAAACTATTGACAGACGAGCAAATTGATAGTCAGGCAAAACAACCAAGTACAAGACAAAGTGTTGCCTATACTCACATCGTTAGGTGCGGTCCGGCGTTTTATGCGGCTCATATCAAAGTTGCATTCCCGAAGCACCTGTATCCCCCACTTGATTGAAGCTTGGTGAAGGGCGTTTGTGATTTTGAGATAAAACAGGTCATCCTGTAATTAAAATGGCATTAGAATCACTCGATATCGTTTTCGATGGGCAAAAACTCCTTTACAGTTGTTAGGAAGTTGAGCGTTCGGCCATCGATTCGTGCGTCGGCAAAAGCGTCTTTATACTGTGGCAGGTTCAGATCATCCAACCACCGGAGGACCAAGAGATAATCCAGTTTCCCCATTGGTTGGGTGTCCTTATCCTTCTTTGCATTTATGGCCAGGGTTAACTTCTTCCGATGGATGGGATGAGAGATTCCCATTTCCTACAGAGCATACACGTAGCCATAAAGTCAGAATATAAACTCGCTACCTAGACACTCTAAAATAATTCTACTGTCAATCCGGTACCTTTTCCATGTCGTGAGACGTCACTGAAAACAGTGCATGACCATTCCGAAGCCAAGCTTTACCAGTGTGAGGAACGGGGATTTGGACGTCTTCTTCAAGCCATTGAATGGCCATATCGGCAGTCCACTCATCCACCGGTGAATTAACGTCCCTACGGCAGTCCAGAACTTCAAATGCTGATTCCAGTCCTGAGCGATTTGTTGGGAACATACCATCTTCTTCTCGGTGGACCTCCTCCCGTGTGCTGGAGACGTGCTCCTGCAGTTGATCGGACACCTCCCCGCTTGAACGACTGGTTTTCCAGGCTTTCGTCCAGTTGCGGCGAGTTACTTCTCGTGAACCTGGAAAACAGTTGCGATTATTGTCTATC
>LRSR01004617.1:0-17460 GCA_001579985.1 Hypsibius dujardini | reverse complement strand
GGAGACTCCTCAGGCGATGTGTTTTCCCACCTATCCAGGCACCCATCAAGCATGGCTCAGGCACGCATGGCAGTGCCGCATGATTACATGCACGATGCCCGTCAATCGTTACGGTGGGCATACAGTGCATGGATTAAATATAAGGCTGATGTCGAGAACCCAGACATGCCGGTTCGCCAATTGTGCTGATATCATATTGACCGACCTTGAAAGGCGGCGCGCAAATCGGGCATTTTTCCCGTTTTTAGTGTTCTTTTTCTTTTGGGCTTTCTTTCATGGGCGTTTAGGGTTTCGATAAACTAATTTACTGCTATCGCTTGGATTATCCAGTACAACTTGTCGGTCGAAGGATGGGGAACAATACTACTACTTGGTCTGCCCTTGTGGCTTCTTACGATGATCTTAACCAGAAAATCTATGAAAACTCCGGTGAGTCTTGAAGTTAAGTTTCGCTTCAGCATGATGGGAAGAGTGGCCAGGACGATAATGAGCTGACGTTTTCATTCAAACCACATGTTCAGATGACCAAGCAGGTAGAGAAACATCTAGTTAAGCAGGCAACAGATGGTCGGGCAGAGCAGTCATAAAAGCAGACAGGCAATCTGACAGACAGACAAACATATACAGAAACAGGCAGTCAGCATGCAGACTGACAGACAGATGAACGTAAACAAACCGTCAGATCCAGTTCAGCACAGATAAACATTAGGTTGTTTTTCATTCGCAGATTTGCGGACTCGGGATATGCTCTTCATGCGGAGCTTCGGCGGCGTTATTCTCCTCACTCTCGCGTACATCATCTTCACAGTGGTCGGGCCTCGCGTGATGGCGGACCGGAAAGCGTTCGATCTCAAATGGCCGATGTTCGCGTACAATCTCGGAGCTTCTATATTCTCCCTGTGGATGTGCCTTGAGGTACGTTTCTTTTTTATCGTGAGAGAATTCAGGCGCTGCGCATTGTGTGAACGACATAATCAAGAATCGTTGTTAATCGTTACAAACATGTCTTAATGTTGAAAAGACGTAGACAATCGGCATGACGTAGACAATCGGTCTCAGCTGTCACTCTCTAAATGCGTGTAAAGATACAGATGAGAATAATGTACGGCATCATTTCAAAACCCTTTAGTGCACGTGAGTTCAAAGTAAGGAAAGTCGAAAGATGGACAGTTTTTTACTTTAAACTCATTCGAGGGATACGAGCATCAGTGTGCTGTGGTATAAGCAGTTGAACCTTTTTATGTGTTGGCATGTAGATGGTGGTCAATACCTGGAGAGCCGGCTATACATTCCTCTGCGATCCCTACCGGCTGTCCTACGACCCAGCTGAACTTCGGGTGTGTATGCGTTATTTATGCATAAACAGCGAGAGTTCAACAGCTTTTCTAACAGACAATGCACGTATTTGTTGCAGATAGTAAACGTACTTTGGTGGTACTTTGTTTCCAAAGGCATTGAGTTCCTCGACACGGTCTTCATGGTGCTGAAGAAGAAGAACAACCAGATCACGCTCCTCCACGTCTGGCATCATTCCTTCATGTTGCCGTTCCTCTTCATGTCCGTCCTGGTCGGACCGTGTGGTCAAGGTACGAACGAATTCGCGTCGTCTCGATGAATCATCATCACAAACTCTTATCCCTCTTGTACCTCTCAATAAATTACAGGCCTTCCTGGACCTATCATAAACTCCTTTGTGTAAGGCTGTTTAAGTCTAAAAATGTGTTGTTTCAGAATCTGACATTTTATCTATTTATTTTGATCTAAAGGCATGTGGTGATGTACGGGTACTATGCCCTCTCACTGTTCCCGGTGCTTCATCCCTATCTCTGGTGGAAGAAATATCTCACACAAATGCAGCTGGTGAGTTCACAGACGGACAAGCAGATGGACGACAGATAGGCACACAGGCAGACCGACAGAGGGATAGACAGGTAGACAGGCAAACAGGCAGACATACAGACAGTCCCGAATAGTCAACCAGGCAGGCAGACAAACAGACATACAGGCATATAGGCAAAGAGGGCAAAAGGAAGACAAACGGACGGACGATCGACAGTCAGCCAGTCAGACAGGCACACAGGCATGTAAACAGATTGGGCATAGGCAGACAGATACACCATCCGACAGACACATTTGAGCAAGAATCTTGGTAAGTTGGTGATAAGACAGCCATGCAGAAGATCAGACGTAGAGCTTAGATGATCAGACAGACAGACATGACTTTCAGATAGATTAAAGATCTTAAAAAACTAAACGTCAGATCAAATTTCAGACAAAATTTATAGCCGAATATGCAGATTGTCGCTGGGCTGGGGGCTATTCAAACTATTAAGAGTAGAAAACGGACATTTATTGAATCCATGGTTAGGCTGATCCTCACAAAGACCATTTAAGATCTTTAGGAAACAAAAGTTTCACCTTGCGGACGTTCGTTAAAAGATTTATTCTTTTCATGATTAAATAAATTACTGTTAAACATACCTTAGTAGATCGCTTTTTTCTTTACAGATTCAATTTGTAATCCTGGCAATCAGCTCCTGTTACTCCATCGCCAGCGGTTGCAACTTCCCGTCCGTCATCATCTACGGCCAACTGGCCTTCCTTCTGACGCTAATTGTCCTGTTCGGTAACTTCTACGTCCAATCCTACATCAACCGAAAACGCGACTCCACCAAGGCAACTTCCAAAGAATCCCGGCTGCAAAGGAAACAGCTCTAGCAGTTTCACACCTACGTTTTTCTTTCTTCTGCATCCTGGCTACATGCAGTCACGTTCTTCTCAATTTTTTTTCAAGGCCGCCTTTCGCTCAGTCTCTCAGACACGTTTAGGTCAGTTCCAAGTGTTTTAATAGCCTTTTTCTTATCAACCGTTTATACTTTTTAACTGTCGCCTACCTTGGCCGAGAGCTTTACAGGACTCTTCCACTGATCACCCAGATTTCAGTAGTGCATTGCGGAACTAACATATCAGTCGAAGGATGGGACAAACAGACAGATAAACGGATAGGCAGACAAACAGACAACTAGACAGGCAAACAAACGGAAGGACGTACAAACAGACAAAAAGGCAGGCAGGCAGACAGAGAGAGAGAGAGACAGACAGATAGGCAAGCAGGCAGGTAGGCAGGTAGGCAGGCAGGCAGGCAGGCAGGCAGACAAAGATCTGTCTTTGTGAGCGCGTCTCTAGATTTTATTTAAATATTTAAGGACACTTTCACGCAGTCCTAAGCTGAAACTAGCTCTGGCCGTCCCAATTTCATTCGGCAGTTTTAGTTTTCTCTTATCAGCAGTTCTTACTATTCATTTACCTCGTAACATATCACGTACCGTTTACCTCTGGCGAAACACGAGAGCATCTGCATCGGCCGAACCGGTACGTGTACCAAGAGGCAACACGCCACTGCTTCGGTTTCCTACAAATGCACACTGTACCCTTGAACTTGGGTCCATTGTGTCAGTTTGCAACAGCTAATTGCATGCACGTACTTGAATAAGTTTGATGCCTATCTGAGATCTATCTCGATTGCGGTTTACAGTCTGCCTCGTAGACAGCTTGCTCCCTTTCTTTCTTGACACTTTCTTACCTCCAGGGCAGACGTCGTGAACAGCTGTCATTTAGAGTTTCCTCACCCCTTCTTCATGCATGCTGTATACTAACTACTAAACCGTACAATCCTCTGTGGAAAAGTCACGCCAGATTAAAAGTCGCGTGCGATCATCGTGATTTGTATTCCCCTCGGTCCATTCTCTACCCGCTGTCACACTGACTTATATCTCCATTATCTGTACAGTACTGGCTCTCGAACCGGCGTGGGTCGCGGCAGTCCACTTATTCTCCTTGGCCAAGAACCGCGTGTGAATAATTTTGTTTTCTTTCGTGGAAAAAGGTTCCTCTTTATGCCTCTTGCGGGGAATTATTTTGTTTGCGGGGAGTTATATTTTTAAGAGATTGGCCACTGCTTGAGTCGATCGGGACGTCCACACACCCTTGTTTATTATTGCCGAGATTGTATACGTATAATATTATTTATAAAAAACAATCCCTTTCGGATTCGGGATTTTTCCATTCCAACACGCGAAAATATGGCTAATAACACGACAACCTGGGGCAGTTTACTGCGGTACTACGACAACATCACAGAAGATCTGTATCAGCGTTCAGGTAAGTCGGATCAGTTCTTCAACGTCCTTGATAGCGTTCATGTAGAAGGGCCAGGTAATTTTCTACGGATTTTTCTTAACAATTGCTCAATAACTGACACAGATGCTCGCACACGGGATATGTTGTTTATGCGGAACATGGGCGGGATGTTCCTGCTGACCGCGTCCTACCTCGTCATGGCGGTGGTGGGACCGCGGATCATGGCCAAGCGGAAGGCCTTCGAACTGAAATGGCCCATGTTCATCTACAACGTGGCCATATCCATCTTTTCCCTGTGGATGTGTCTTGAGGTGAGCATTCAGCGTGGGTACAAGGTAGAGCATTCAGCGTGGATACAAGGTAGAGCATTCAGCTAGGGTACAAGGTAGAGCATTCAGCGTGGGTACAAGGTATCGTAAGGTAAGCATAATATGGTATCGGTTTATGAGCAGGCATACAAGTCGCTTTAGTTATATTTTCCCCATTAAAGTGGGACTGATTATTGCATGTTTCTCAGCTTCGCTTGCCTTCGAATCGATGACGACAATCAAAAGAAATTATTTAAATCCCGTAATCAATTTTTATTCGATTGCTGAAACTTCGGCAAAAAAATTTAGCTAAAAATTGTAAGCCTAAATTAGAATAATAATTGTCCTGCAAAACTTCAGATAAATTTTGGTTGCTTTCTCCTGAATCTCAATCTGGTGAGTTTTCCTGTTAGAAGCACATGCGCATTTAATATCGCAATAAGATTGTGAAATGCTGGTCGAAATCCGGCGCGGAATTCGATGGAATTTGGAGGTTCTTCTACATGTTGTTGAAAACGGTTAAAGTTTTACTAACTTACAACCTGCCTGCATAAGGTAAGTTAGTAGTTAGTAGAGTCTGCAACTCTAAGGCAGACCTCAGAGATTTTGATTTTACAGCTGTCACACGCTTCAGGAGTTTCAACAAATTTAGCGGATTTGGAGCGCCTTAAATGAGTGATCAAGTAAATTTCACCTTACTGATTTATAGAGAGGGCCTATTTTTTCAGATGCTTACTCAAAGCTGGAAATCCGGTTATTCATACCTTTGTGATCCTTATAAACTTTCCTATGCTCCTGCTGATATCCGGGTAAGTAATTCCTTAAGCTAGTAGCCGTCATTCATCCCTTATTCCTCCAGGGACTATGGTCAACTTTTTCGGACTTTTTATTCATATTTTTTCGAACTTCGAATTTATTAAGCTTCTCATTGGAATAGATTGTGAACGTTATCTGGTGGTATTTTGTCTCGAAAGCCATCGAGTTCCTCGACACCGTGTTCATGGTGCTGCGGAAGAAAAACAACCAGATCACCGTTCTCCACACCTGGCATCACTCCTTCATGCTGCCGTGCTTTTACTTCGTCACTCTGCTCGGCCCTTGCGGCCTTGGTAAGGAACTTAGGATCATGGAGACATGCGGCATTCACGACTCCATTTTCTATCTACTTGTATGACTAGGATACTTACCATGGTTCCTTGATATCTTGCAGCCCTACAAGGACCGATCATTAATGCTTTTGTGTAAGACTCTCCCCAATGCAGCATGAATTAAACAATATTAACTAATGTACGTATCGTTCTCATTTGCTTCAGCCATGTGGTAATGTATGCATACTACGCGCTTTCGTTGTTCCCACAATTGGCACCGTTTTTGTGGTGGAAGAAATACTTGACTCAAATGCAACTGGTATGTTCCGTTTTGAGTTTCTATCTGTCCGAGTGTCTGTTCGTCGGATGTCTGTAAATCGGTCTGTCTGTCTATTCCTCTGTCTACTGTACATGCCTGCCTGTCAGTCTGTTCGTTGTGTGTGTTCCTCTGTGTCTGCAAGTCTCTTCGTCTGTATGTCTCTCTGCCTGTCTGTCGAACTCCCCCTACGTGTCTGCCAGATGACCAAACAGGCATGCCTGTCGGCAGTCCTAGTCCCTCATTTGGTCTGTCTGTATGTTCGTGTGCCTAGATGTTTGTAATCTGTATATCTCGATTTTCCAAATCTCCTTGCCTGTGTCCCTGTATGTGTTTGGTTGAATGGATTTTGTGATCCTGATCCAGCTTACAAAATCTCTAGTTTGATGGTGGTTTTTTCAGCTGCAATTTTTCCTCCTCCTCACCAACAACGTCTACGGCCTGGTGGTGGCCTGCGACTTCCCGCCTGTCCTCGCCTACATCCAGCTGTGCTTCCTCGGCTCGCTGGTCGTCCTCTTCACCAACTTCTACATAAAGGCCTACATCAAGGGCAAGAAACACGGCGGTCGCGGAGGACGCACACAGCGAACCCAACCGGAACAGCCGCACGAAACCGAGAAGAAGGAACTTTGAGAAACTCACTCACTCATTTCACAACTCAGCAAAAATGCCTTCACGAATTCCTTAGTAATTTAACAAAGTCCTGAGATAAAGAGGCAATAAATGAGAATAAAAAACGATTAAATCTGGCTCAATTCGATCGTGTTCTGAGACGGCCAATAAACGTGGAACTGGTACTTGTGCCGCGGGAAGGAACTGGGACTGGCCACCAGGCAGTCGGAGGACCTCTCGATGAACGGCTCCTGCATGTCCGCCACGACGACCATGTCCGGAAGAACGGGCATGCGGAGGGCGTGGTCGTATGGCCAGAAGACGGGCAGGACGTGGGTCGGCAGGGGAGAGAGGTGACCTTGCGAGAGGATCGTTTTGGCTAGCTAAAACGAGGCTACATTACACATCGTACACAGATACATTGTCAGTTGGAGAAATAGGCAGTGAGACGAATAGCATGGTGAACAAGAACGGGAAGAACAGACTGCTAAACAGAGAGATTCAGACAAAGTGTTATACAAACAGACAGCGTGACAGATGAAGGGACAAGCAGAGAAAGTGGAAAATCAAACAGCAAGAAGGGTACATGAACAATTGAACTGAAAGAAGGCAGACAAGCAATCAAGCAGGCAGGCAGGCAGGCAGGCAGGCAGGCAGGCAGGCAGGCAGGCAGGCAGGCAGGCAGGTAAGCGGAAAGACAGACAGACGGCAATAGCCAGATAAACCGTCACGAGTACTCATACAGACAAAGAGATAGAATGGCAGCAAGGGAAATAGACAAACAGATAGACACAGGCAGGAAGATAGGCAAACAGAAAAACCGTCACTCAACCCACATTCAGCGTCAAATTCTTGAATCGACTCTCCCGTCCGTCCGGGATCGGTTCCTTAATTAAAGTCCGGCACATCTTAGTCAAAATGTCCTCCCGCATCACCACAATCTCCCTCGTGCAAAACTGAATTCGACACGGGTTGGTGGTGAAGATGGCCTTCGTGATGGTTGCCTCAAAGTCCTTTGTCAAATTCTTCGGCAGTCGAGGCCTGCAAATATGCCCCACATTAGGAAGATGAATAAAGGCAGATTAGATGAATTTATCGAACATCTCCATTAAGAAGTGGCACGGACTCTGTACCTCGGCAAAATGCCGGTGATGCCGATGTCCATCGGACCCGGCACGAAGACGAGCTGTGACTGTTGCATTATGCCCGGATAGCGTTGCAGGATGACTTGTAAACTCTTCAAACCAGCTGGAAAAGGTTCGTGACTTAAAAGGCCAAAAAGATGCACAGACAGACAGACGGACGGACAGACAGACAGACATACAGAGAGACAGACAGGTAGACAAACAAACAAATAAGTAGACAAGAAGTAAGACGTGAGCAGACCGACAGAAAGCGATTCAAACATGGAAGCACACAGACAGACAAGTACGCAATCAGTCAGTCAGTCAGTCAGTCAGTCAGTTAGACAGACAAACAGACAGACAGAAAAAGCGACAGAGACAGTTACACAGACAATTAGGCTGTCAGACTGCCAAACAAATGCCTTACTTTTAAGCAGCTCTGCGTGGTTCATATTTTCCGTCTCCGAAATGAAATCTCCGCATAGGATGAAACAGAAAGGTGGACTGTCGGCAAGGCCGCGGAATACTGCTTCCAGTTTCTCAAGGACCTGTGCAATTGTTTCTACAGAAATTTTCAATGGCTGAAGGGACTGCAGTAAAATATTTGTTACTTCTGGTCTGTCCAGCCAGACATCAGCCATAATGACGAACATGCTGTCCTCATACTTGTCCTCCAGTTTCTTCAGCTTGGGGGATACCCGCAGAGCCACTTGGGAGGAGCCACCGAAAAAGTTGAAATTGCCAAACAACTTGCTAGAATGGTAATACAAGATAAAAGTAATTGATTCGGAATCTGCCTGCATATTTCTTCCTGTCGGTCGGCGCCTGTGTTTTTGTGCTTGTCATCTGCCTATCTAACTGCAAATGTGTCCATAACTGTTTGTCCGTCTGCTACTTATGCATCTATTGGTCTGTCCAACCAATCTTTGCCTGTATGCTCTCAGTCTGCCTATCTATCTATCTGTCTATCTGTCTGTCTGTCTGTCTGTCTGTCTGTCTGTCTGTCTGTCTGTTTGTTAGTCTGCCTGCCTGTCTGCTTGCCACCTGCAGGTCTGCCTGTCTGTATGTATATCTATCTGTCTGTCTGTCTGTCTTTCTGTCCGTTGGTCTTTCTGTCCGTTGGTCTGTCTGTCCGTCTGTCTGTCTCTCGGTCTTGGCATACTCAGACTCAGATCGAGTTTCCGCGGGCGGCATTCCCAGTCCCGTGGCGTGGAACACCTTCTCATCATACCAGCCCTCAGCAAGGATAAAGATATTTTCCGTGAAGAGACCACCGGTGAAGCTGGTCTCCGCGTTGTACTCCAACTGAATGGCGCCGGTTGGATCTTCCAGATGATACTTCCCCGGCTCCTGAAGAGAGGACAGCATAGCGAGGACCACGGTGTTGTGGATGGGAATAGAAGAGCTAAGCAGCTCCTCGATGAGATGTAACTGCCAGGCAGTAGGGAAAAAATCAGTTATTCGGCAGAGAATACAAAACATGCAATTTCGAGAATACTGGCACACATGGTCACAATTTTGGGTGGCAGAGTTCGAGCCATCAGGGTGGTCTAAGTTTGAGCCACTTTGGCTAGAGCTTGCCATTGCTTTCTCCTTAATCTTTGATTATATGCCCGGTTCAGCGAGAAAATTAGACTGAGCAAGCTGCTCCAAATTCCGCCAAGATAAACTAGTTCGATCAATCGATCAATCGATCAATTGAGTTAAGACTGCATGGTCAGCTGTGGTCAGGAGCGCTTGCGCGCGGTGACTTAATTCGGCTCCAACTCGGGCCACCCTTTTTGGCTTAAAGTTTGCCACCCAAAATTATGACCATGTGTGTAATTACAGTGAACTTTCCATCGCCCTTGGTTCGATCCAAGGAAGGTCTAGTGAAGGCAGGATTCCGCAACATTCTCTGGAAAAACAGTAAATCAAATTATTCCAATTTTATATCATTTATTAGTATTAAAATTAAGAGAAAATACACATCACTAGCTAGTTCCAAAAAATAAGGGGAAATATATGTATTTTATTAGTGTTAAAATTAGGGGCGAACGTATATGATTCAACGAGTTTTTAAAAATAAGAAAACTTATATATCATTTATTAGTTTTAAATTGAGAGTAACTAGATATGATTTAACTATATTTTAAAAATACGAGGAAATATATATACTTTGTAAATTGTTGAAAATAAGAGAAAATACGGATGCATTATTAGTTTTTAAAAATGAGATGAAATATATATGATTTATGAGTTTTGAAAAATTAATGTAAATCAAAGTATAAATTCACCAATCAACCTTCGGAATTCAGGTTTTCAAATATAAATGTAAATGAAAAAGATAATCAATCAATCTATCTTGGTCTACATGGAAGTCAATGCATCAATCAATCACTCAATCAATCAGTCGATCAATCAATCGGTCAGTCAACTGATCAATCAATCAATCAGTCAGACAATGGATGAATCAATCAATCAGTCAGACAATCGATGAATCAATCAATCAGTCAATTGATCAACCAATTATTCAATCAAACAAGTCAGCAATGCGCGATGGTAAGTCACCTGAAATAGCGCTTCATATCTTTCGACAAAAGCGAAATTCCTGAAATCCGCTGTCTCATGCAGCAACGGTGGCGGTTTGTTTAGAGTCGCCGCACTGAAGGAAAAAATCAGCTTAATTAAAAAAAAATAGACGAAAATCGCTACTCGTACTGCAAATAGTGCTTTTTCTCCACATCGTAGAAGAGTTGCGGAATGCTGAAGGCGTCGTAAACCCAAAAAAACTCTGTCCTATAATCAAACCACCTAGTTAAATCACCCGAAAATCAAAATAATTTTTCCAACACCTTGCTCACCCAGAAACATCATCTTGAAGTGAAAATTCCTTGACGGCAATCTCAATTTCCGCCCGCGAAATATTGCGGGAAATCTCTGCAAAACTCGTGGCATGTAAGAGCATCGCTTGATTGACTGATTGAGCGCACAATGAAACAATGGATACAAATCTAGCAGTTGATTGATGTATTGATTGCACGTTAAAACGGATCACTCAATTCATCAATCAAGCGGTACGAAATACAATCGATCAATCAATTGATCAGTAAGCACGTGACAGCATTGCTTTGATTGACTGATTGAGCACACACTGTAACAATGCATACAAAGCTAGCAGTTGATTGATGTATTGATTGCACGTTAAAACGGATCACTCAATTCATCAATCAAGCGGTACGAAATAGTTTGAAAGTATACCAGATTGTTTCTGCAAATGGGATGCGACTTCTTCGATGAAAGTGCGCTTCTTGCCGGCGGTGAAATCAGTTACGACCGACTCCAGATAGTGAAGTGCATCGCTGCAAATTCGACGGTAAATGAGAGTGGGCATTAATGGCACGGCTTGGCGGAATCGTATGCGAGACAAAAAAATGGCGGTTCGGTACAAACGTGGCCAGATTGCTGGGTAACAGAGTTCGAACCACTCTTTAGCTGGGTGCAAGCAAAATTTAGTGGCCCGAGTTTGAGCCAAACACCCAGTATTGTGGCCATGTGTGTACACACGTTGTGACACGTTGAACACTCAACAGCAACTTACGCACACCTTACCTGCCGATGTTGATTCCTCGCAACTTAAAGTACTTTTTTACCGTAGACATTTTTACCGCAAAGTTCGTGAAAATAAGAATAAATAAATATATTTAACAAATGCAACACCTACGAAACCACAACAAATCAGCCAGTGCGTTGTGCATTTGTGAATTTGCACCGCGCATTGCATGGTGGGCAATTATGACGTCACCCAGTCGCTGCTTCCAGAATTGAGTTTAAGGACGTGCCAAGACGGTCAGTTTAGAGTTTAGTAGCGAAGTGGCAAACACTTTGTCTGTGGTTGTGTTCTTGTCTGTGCGGTCTGACCACCAGGGGAGAGATAGCGGTAGTTTACCGTTTGCCGACTCTGCGCGCTCATTTTGTGCAGTTGTTTCTGCTCGTTGTCTTCGCATAAATCAGTGCTCAAGGTTCTTCCGCTTCGCATAAATCAGTGCTCACGGTTCTTCCGTTGCGATCGGTTGGATGCGTGGAGCAGCTCACGTTTTTGTATCTGTGTCGGTCTCGATTTCGGAGTGCCTAAATCTCGGCCATTTTAGAGTCTTCCTGTCGAGGATCTCAACAGTGGGATGGTTCAGGAGAGCTTCCTGTGGATCCATCCGCGCGAACATCCATCCGCGCAGTGTGTGTTTCGAGAACACACACAAAGTGCCTCCTTCCCAGCCGTGTGGCTGGGAAGGAGACATTTCCGTGTGTTCTCGAAACCGTGCCGCAGAACGTTACAATTTGGCGGTCTATCTTTTTTGTCCATACTAAAATAAATCCATAATTGCATCCCGAAATGGGATTCAAAAATAGATACAATTCTGGACTGAGCCGCACTTGATCGACCAATGGTCAGTCTACCCGAAATGCTCCCTCCTTGACCACAAAATGACTTGGCATCATTGACAAAGCCGACCGGCCCTTAAGGGTGAAAAACAAATGGAAGAAAATACTCGTCCGGGAATTTAACCGTCGCCCTTCTCACTCAAGACAGAGATCATACCTAACTACGATTCACAATAGTAGGAACAAGTCCCAATAAAATGTGTGTCATTTAGAGCCCTGCGCGGTTAGAAAAAATGGAACCACAGCCCGCAGCGCGACCTATTTTCTAAACCGCGGCCCGCATCGCACCGCAGGCAACCCTTAAAACCGCAATGCCGCAGCCCGCGGGCTGGCACCCTCAAACCGCAAACCGCACCGCCAATTTTAGAACCTAATAAAATATACGTATACAAATACGTAAACATTACGTAAATACGTACGTATTTTCAATACGTAAACAAATCATATGGCTCTGTTGTGCCTGCCTCTGTGGGATAATGGAGAACTGATTGCAATAGAGAGGTTGAGGCATGGCATTAAGTGTCAAATGTCAAATTCAAATTCAAATCAAATCATGTTTCGTGGGAAAAAGGAGTGATAAGAAATCAAATGATCAAATGATAAAATGACTTTCAAAATCAAATCAAATCAAACTCTAGCTTTTCGCCATTTGATGCCAACCCTACTTCTATTGAAGTACGCGAATGATCTTTTAACGGACGAAAAGTTTAGTTACTCGAACGGTGGCATGCGCGACAAAAATCGGCCTCTAAATTTTCTGTTTTTAGTTGAGTTCATAGTTTTTCTACAACCCAGGTGGCTAGTTGCTACTGTTGCTTAGAAGTTTGAGTCAAATTCCAGTAAATTGACCGGGGTTAAGTATACTGAATTGTTCTTACACCGTGCTTACTTCACCGCGTAAGGCCCACTGCTCCTTACGACGAGGGTAACGCATGCGGCGTGAGAGGTAAGTTTGGCCACGCCCACGCACAATTTCAATTGGTCGATTTCCTTACGCTTACTCTTACGCTACTCTTACGCGCGTTGCTTCAACCTCTCTAATATCTATTTATGGTATCAGAAAAGCGGCAAGTGCGGTTTGCGGCGGATCTGAAAAGTTAAACCGCAACCGCGAAGATGGAAACCGCGGCTCGCACCGCAGGCCGCGAACAAGCCCAAACCGCACCGCCGCAGTCCGCCGCGCGGGCTGCGGGGGTGCGATGCGGGCTGCGGTGCGGTTTGCAGGGCTCTAGTGTCATTGATGGTGCTCCGTTTGGTTAACTTTTTACTTCAGGGACTAAAAACTATTACAATCTGCTCTGTTACATTTTCTCTTGTAAATACCGTTCCATATTGCGATATGGAACGGTATTTACAAGAGAAAATGTAACTGTTATCGATTGTAACCGTATTTCGGATAGTGTTTTTTGGGAGGGTGAAGGGAGAAACGTTTGCAGAAGGATTTGTCAAGTGATACAGAATTTCTTTTGACTAAGAATTGTTTGATTACGAATTCAGAGGTGAAAATTGTCTGAATAGTATTTGTCTGGGTACGATCAGTCCGCGCACGATTTTTTTGTTCGTGGCGATAGCGCCCGGCTGTTCGTTGCGATAGCGCTCAACGGTTCGTTGCGATAGCGCTCGACGGTTCGTTGCGATAGCGCTCGGCGGTTCGCATTGTTCGGCTCCGAAAGTCCCATAAGCCGCAGCGACCGCCACCAAAGAGTATCGAAATGATTTACTCCGTAATTGCAATGAGCCACTCGTTTGATAAACGGCATAAAGGTATTGGCAACAGGTGTCAACAACAAAAACCTACCCTTCGGCGCTTAATGGCCACCACATCAGCGAGGGTCCGGACAAACACAGACACAGATACACACACACACACACAAACGCAGGCAACCACAACGAAAAAGGTGCACTGCGACTCTAGCTAATTTTTCTTAGCTATTGTTAGAGTTCCTGGTGTATTGTCTGAATAGCTGCAATTTGATACCGTTGATATTTTGTGAACCCTGGTCCGCCTGTACGTGAACGCCTACCTCGTAGAGCAGTGATTTCGTTTCCGGTCAGGTCACCGTGCGTCGTCGTCGTTCAATTCAACCGACACCGAACGCGTACCGGTACCGGGACCATGAAGTCCTACGGTCTGTTACTGCTCCTGGTGCTTGGCGTGTCTTCCGGTAAGCAAGTCTGTGTACTTCTGTATGAGGTGAAATCTGTATTTCGGCTCACCCTCCAGTTGGTCGATAAACTGGCTCACTCATGTGTTTCTCTTTGATAGCAGGTGCTTGATTGTTTGATTTTCCATATTATATCCTAGTATACTATAGCGTTTCGAAAAATCAAACAATCAAGCACCTGCCATCAAGGAGAAGCCCATGAGTGAACCGATTTATCGAGCAAGTGTAGGGTGAGCCGAAATACACACTTCTCCACATACTAATGGTGCCCTAACTTTTAGCATTATTCAAGTGCCGCATTCGGAATCACTTGGAAATACTTTTTTGTTTTATTAAGACCTACTTCAGTGATCCAAATAATAATCTATTTCGCCGGTTAAGTCAAATTAATTTTTGTTGGTGATATTTTGAGTTGAAAAAACACAGAAAGATTCCATTTTTCTTCATTTTCACTGTAAAAATATTGGTCTTTAGAGTTGACTTAAGAAAAACTATTTTGTCAATTTTCCATTTCAAATTAAACTTCGAGTCGATTGGTGTCACCCCAATATTTTTCCGAGATCAGGGGGCGGAGTTCTGAGTATCTTTCAAAAAGAACCGCTAATTCCAACGAGGTTTTACAGTTTTGGTCTGTAGCTCCGCCCACTGACCCCATACTTGTTTTCGGCTGATGCCAATCGATTCCAAACTAAATTTAAAATGGGATAGTGTCAAAAAGGTCACATATAACGCAGTTCTAAAAATCTCCATTTTTACAATGTAAATAAAAGAAATGGAATCTTCCTATATTTTCCCAACTTTGAAATATCGGCAAAAAACTTAGTTCGACTTGACCGGTGAAATAAATTTTTATTTTCCTCACTGCAGTAGATATAAACAACAACCGATTTCGAAGTGATCCTGAATTCGGCAGTTGAATAAAGCCCCGAGTAAGAGATGTGTCAGACAGTCCTTGCACAGGCCACACTAATCAACACACAGTATGCTGGTATGTGAAAGTGTTTCCAGAAAAGCACCTGGATTTCGTCTCTCCATTTGGCCTGTGTTTTTTTGGAGCTCATTATATTTCACTTGTTAGTGAAGGCGTATGTTTGGTTACAGACGCTTCCCCGGACGACGAAGACAATTCCGCCGTTGATTATGCGGCTTGGAAAACGGCAGCGGCGTCGTCGTCGTCTAGCTTGAGATCAGACAAATCCGGAAGTGATTATTCAGCCGCCGACAAGAACCTGCTACAACAGCAGCCTGTCCGCAGCAGCGAAGACGATGAATCACCCGTCGATGATGTTGCCGAACCGGTGGCCCCGTCGCTTTCTTCGAACCTCTACGTCTTACTGCACAACCGCAGAAAGTACAACAACCTACGCGGAGTGCAACAGCAACAGCGGACCAACCGAATTCCGACCCTCCCACTGGAACCGATCCCTCAAAACGGGGTCTTCCGAGCGGTCTACTCGGAAGAGACCCCGGAAAGCCGATCAATCCCCGCGGCAGGAAGCATCAACCCGACCAGGGCGAGTTCTCGGTCCAAGACCTTACAGTTTGTGGATGGGGATGAGGCAGGGCATGAACGGTTCAAGCGGTGCTTCACCTGCGGTGGGATGGGGATGGGCGCAAGTGGGGGAGATTCGGGAGCGGCCAGTCAGAATATGGTGGACGGTGGCGGTCAGCAGCAGTTTGACAATGGGAATGCAGACAAGCTGCTGGAGATTGGAAGCATTTTGGGTGGAGGCGGGTCGGATTTCAGCGGTTTCGGCAGTGGCGGTGGTATGGGTCAAAATCAAGGCCAGGTGCAGGTGATCATTCGGCAGGGCGGTAACCAGGGAGGGTTCTTGATTGGGCAGGGGACCCAGACTATTGCAGGTACGTTACAAAAACTAGTTCATAAATATGTTAGGTTTGATGTTTGATGTTTTATTTGGGGTTCGTCTGTTGTCGGTAAGGCCGGTGTAAATGTCTTCTGTTGCCGGTTCTGCCAGTGGTCATGTCATGTCTGAGTTGTTGCCGTTTCGGCCACTGTTTCTGTCGAATTTCTTTGTACCTTTATTCTGTCTTTGTCACTCTGTTTATACAAATGTAGGTGTCTAGATCTTTCTGTAGTTTTTCCTGTGGCCTACTGTTTGCGACTTTTTTATGTCCTTGAGAGTCTCTTTTGTCTGCATCTGTGTCTGTGACTGTGTGATCTCTATCTGCGATTTGTCTTTCTTTAGATATCAGGTATGAGTGAATCATACTAGTGATTGGACTGATCACACTAGACTGTGCAAATGTCTGTCTGTCTGTCTGTCGTAAGGCCGGCCTGTTTGTTTGTCTGTCAATCTGTTGATCTTTCTGTTACTCTGCTGCCTGCGTGCCTGTCTATTTATCTCATTGTTTGTCTGTCTGTCTGTTTGTCTGTCTGTCTGTCTGTCTGTCTGTCTGTCTGTCTGTCTGTCTGTTTGGCAGTCTATCTACCTGCTTGCCTTTCTGTCAGCATGTTTATCTGTCGTTGTCTCTTTGTTTGCTTCATGTTTGTTGTCAGAATAACAAACCCACTTCGTTGCAGGTGCCATGAGGACAACCATCAGCAACGGCTTCGCCTACACCATTTCCTCTTACACTCGGATCGTTAACGGTATTCCCACCATCGGAGCTGTCACGCTCGGACCCATCCAAACGTACTACCAAGGCAAAGCTCTTCAAGCTGGACAGAATGCCTTCGGCGTACCCAACCAAGGCACCTATACCCTAGCGGGCGCGATGTCGACCTACCAGCAGAACGGCTACCCGATGACGGTCTCCTCCTACACCCGCATCGTCGACGGCGCGGCCACGTTCGGTGCCATCACCCTGGCGGGTATGCAGACACAGTACAACGGACGTCTGTTGCAAAACGGCGAGAACCCTTTCGGAGTGCCGAATCAGGGGACGTACACGTTGGCCGGTGGTATCCAGACCTCAATGGGAAGTGGTGGCCTGGTGACCATGTCGACCTACACCAAGATTGTCAATGGGGTGGCCACTTACGGGACCGTCACAATTGGCAGTATGCAGACATACTATCAGGGCAAATTGCTGGCACCAGGAGACAACATCTACGGTGTCCCCAATCAGGGTGTCTATACCCTTCCCGGTACGAAAACATAGCAGTACAGACGAATACAGACAGCTCAGACAATAGCAGAGAGTCATCTCATCCAATCATGGTTGTCTAGGCCGCAGTGTTACTTTTGCTCCACGTTCTGACCAGTGCAAGCATTTAACAAGTCTTGCCAGTTTGTCATCTGTCTATCTGTCTGTATATGC
>LRSR01004616.1:0-84902 GCA_001579985.1 Hypsibius dujardini | reverse complement strand
AGGGAAAGTGCTGAATGATTCCTTGCAAATCCTAACGGAATCGTTTGGAAAATTCCCCACAACCATCAAATGTAACCGTTTCAGTGGTGGTGGGAACCGTGGCGCCGCTGACGAAGAATGGAAAAAAAGCCGTCGAACGAGTGACTACACAGTCACAAAATGTCAGTTACACGTCATTCTTAGTGGTTACAACCAGTGGCAGCGCAGCGAATCATTAGGCAGAGTTCTTAACTTTTCCTAATGGTTACTAATTTTTAACTCCGCTTGTATTCACTCGAATATTGCAATACCAGTTTTACTAGATGCACTAAGGACCAGTCTCAAGTCCCTTATTTTTTCAATACTGAGAAAAAAAATGTCGACCCGTGGGACTGGATGTTGTTCGGGTGGTCCAAGTGTTAGCAAGGTGGTGCTAAGTAGGTTCCTACCCCTTTGAAAAGTTTTTTTAAAATTTGTTTTTTGAATTTAAATAAATATGTGGTAAAAATATCAAAGCAAAAAACCGCGAACGAAAAGACCCAGAACTCGTGCTGAAAATCGAATGTGACCGTCAAATCTAGCAAGTGTATGCTGACTGGTTCTCAGAGGGTTAATATCGTATCTACTTCTGTAGAAGCTTATCAACACGGTCCTTCAAAAGCAATATATTTTGCATTCAAATAAATTTTATCGGTCAGCTTAAAGATATTTTCTTTTAATGTGGCTATCGAATTATTTTCTAATTTAAATCATTCTCGCTGTTTAGCTATGCATAGACGGACTCTGCACGCCATTAAAATCTCTCCACGGCCGAGTAGACTGCCCGACCAACAACCGCGCTATCATCTGCTCCGGCCGAGGGACCTGCGACGACCTCAACAAATGTTCCTGTCACTCCAACTATGTCGGACCAGACTGTTCCCGACTTCCTTCATCTCGCAGCACCAAGCATCAGAACGATGTGAACAGCAATAACGAAGCCAACGAGAACGCAAAACGAACGCTCCTCCTGGACAACAAACGCTCCCTCACCACCGAACTCTTCGATAACTTTATGATGCTAATCATAATGGTGTCCCTCATTGCTCTTTTTCTCATCATCTTCCTAGTCGCACTGCTCTGTTATAAGATCGCAATGAAAAACCAACAGCCGGAACTGGTGGACTTTTACTCGGACAGTGACCCAAGCAGTGGCACCTACGACCTCTGTTCGCCGGTCGCCGCCATCTCAGCAACCCACAGTCACCACGGATTACGTTACACGTCCGTTCCTACCAGCGAACACGACATCTTCACCTTCGCCGAAGGGAGCCCTCAGTCCGAACAAACGCGAATCGAAAGTTTCAGTCCACTTTCTGTCCGTCGACCATCCAAAGACGCGGCTGTGTCCCCATTCATTCAGCGTCGACAATCCGCAAGGCGATTACTCAATCAAGAGCGAACAGAAATCGGTTGCGGTTCCATTAAACCAAATGGAACCCCTTACATCGACTTAACCTATGTCGCTCCCTATCGAGCGGCGGTTTCCCAACCGAACGACACGGTTCCCTTTCGCAATGAAGGCCGGATTCGGATAAAAGATTTTGATCAGTTGCTGCAGCAACTGGACTCGGAGTGTGAGGTTAATTCTTACCACCGGGAAGGCCCGGTTCCCGGACGGCGAGTCTCGAAGCTGTCAAGAACGGAAACGCGGGATGTTGATTGCCAAGTGAATTTTGACTGCAATGATGCGGGTAGACGAACGCTCAACGATGGACTTCCTCTGCCGATGAGCGAGTTGAGTTTACTGCCGGTTATTGTCGCACGCAATCGGGAGGTTTTGTTCATCGATGAAGATAGCGATCCTCATGTATGGCAGCCGAGGAAGAGCTCGCTCACTGCGGCGAGTGTTAAAGCGGTTATGGGTTCGCCGCAACGAAGAAGGCAAGAGGCCGAGGAACGGAGGAAGGAGCGGCAGGGTTATCCTCATGCAAGTGTTGACTTGTCTAGTGATTCGGACAGTGCATAGGTTCTTCCTGATTGACCAAACTGCAATTAGCTTTCTTTTTTCCCGCTTCGAAACGCTTGTGAATGCTTTTTGTAATGCTACAATTCTGTGCGCGAAAGTAAACAAATCAAACGTAAATCGCATTTGGAAGCTGATGGAAGACATTTCCCGTACCAGCGAATGAAGTATTCGCTAGCAAGTAGTCCGCCCTGTTGCTGCCGTACCAGACAATTAACAAGATTTTTAGTTCGGCTAAGAGAACAATGCGATCGAATGTTGTAGGTTTGCTTGAAAGTATTGCAAACCAATTATTATTTTTCTTTCCCAATAGATGGGCACAACTTTTCACTGAGGCTGGAAGTCGAGTGGGAAACTCGGTTGTTTCTGAAACAGTCACAATGCTAGCTCTTGTTCCCTAATTTTTCAAAGCTCAAAGCTGCAAATTGAACTAGTTTAATTAATTTATACAGCTAAATGGGTTGTTTTTGGAAAAACGGATGGAAGAAATCATGTCAAGATTCTAGCACAATATGTTTGGCAAAAATGGAATCGTTCAACGTCTTCGCTCCTTCCGAGGTTTTATGATCGCATTGATGTAGCACAATCACAGCATCTAATTTGCCTAAAGTTTTGCGCACGGTATAATTGCCGTCAAAATGAACTCTGTTTAAAGCTACTACAGACTCTGTCTAGCTAGAGTGGGACTGGTGGAACCGGTTTTCCCCCATTCATACTGCGTACTTCATTATCGATCGTCCTTGAGAGTTGTGCGCTGAGTCAGCATCACCAGCTAACTGTACCGGTACATCATGCACATAGAGCGATACGCGTTCCAGTGTAATCCGACACTTCCTCCCAATTAAACATGATTGAAATAAGTCTGACTCATCCCCACTTCAACTGCCTCGAGGGCGCCTCAGCTGACTCACCACACGCAACAACGTGCGTGATTCATATGGCATTTCCGGTGAAGGAAAAGACAAGACTCCCGTGTGTACTCGCACTCGCAACCATTCGTGTGGAAAACAACCGAAAATAAATCCGCTGACTCGAACGGAGGTTGACGCCTTTTGTTCTCTCTCTCTCTCCTTTCGCCCTTTCATCTTGTAACCAATTTGCAAGCTGGAGTTCATTGCGTATTTCATTTTCCTTTTTCCGTGTCTTCTCTTCACTTAATGAGTTGCAATTTTCAAGTGCGAACCAATAATGCCGGAAACCTTCCTGTCCATCGTGCTGGACACGAGTGTCTTCATCAATCTCCGCTATCCGAACTTGGAGCACTTCGCCAGCCTCATCAACGACGGGATCCTTCGAATACCCGGGACAGAGCTCCACGTCCCGTACGCCGTGAAGAGCGAACTGCGTTTCCATGCCGGGAACCATCCCAACATTCGCGTCCAAGCTTTGGCTCTCGACGCTCGCCGCTGGCTCGCTGACAACCATGACGGTCTACGCAAACAAACCTGGATGGAAAACAGCCATGCTGAAACGTTGTTCCCGGGTCAGCCGAGGGACCAGGTCCTGCATTACGTCTGTCAGCGGCTGCAGCAACAAGACGGAACTCCACAACAAAAGTACGCCGAGTGCTGGCTCCTCACTGAAGACCCGCTCCTTCGAACGAGTGTCAAAGCGAACGCTTCCTCATCGTTTACCCTCCGCGCCTTCGATATCGCTTCCTTTCAACGGGAAATGACCACTTTATTTCCGGTCAATTATTTGAATACTAAATGGATGACAGCGGCCACCGAGAACCGGATGGAACAAGAACGACTGATGGAACGCCGTAAACGAGCGCGGTTCGTTTTGGTGTTGGAAGCGGGAGTTCTGTTAAAGCCGCAAAGTTTACTCAACTTCCTGGCCATTTTGGGGAAGGATCGACGGGAGGATTTTAAGGCGGGTATCCAGCTAGACGTGCCGAAGGTGGTGATGGATGAGCTGGTGGAGGTGCAGAAGGACATTGCCTGTCGGTGGAAGCACCCGGACGCGATGGTGAAGCGGGCGTTGCAGGTGATGGACAAGTACGCCACGGTTAAGGAGGATTCGCATGTGCAGCTGCATCTGGAGAAGCTGGAACATTTTGTAGAGGGCAAAGTGATGCCTGGGGGCAAGACGGAAGGGGCGAAAGCCGAGTATGACGAGGCGATGATCAAGTATTGTCGCCGGTTGGTGGAGCAACTTGGCGACACCCACGTGGTGGCGCTGCTAACCGCAGATCCCGGAAAACGCAAGCTGATGCGAACGGAAAAGTTCCAGGTTGTCACTCTCTGGCCAGCCTGAAGACTTAAATGTTTCCACTATACTGGTATTTGTTCCCGCGTACTTACTGCTTTCGTGTTGATGTTCTGCGCGAAGCTACTGTTTTGGCTGTGTAGCTTATGTATCTGTACTTAGTATTTCTACACATGTATATATAATAATAATATACAAAACCACCTGTGTTGTACAGTATAGCAAACGATCCATTCAATGATTAATGACTGCACCCACTATCCGTCCTCAAAGCAGATGACTTTTTGTCAGTAAATACAATTATTATTACTCTGGCTTTGTCTGCAGTGATTGATTGGGTCATGTGGAGAAAGCGCAGCTATTCAGATAAGGGACTGAACACAAGTGGAACGATAGAAATGAGATTTCACGGGACAGATGGCTGCTCAACTGCAGTTGCACTTTTTCCTATTCCACTAAATACGCAGGGTGGCACTTCCTCTTTTCCTACCTTGTAGGGAGAGATGCTAGCGAAGCGCTAGTGGCGCCCCCAAAGAGACTAGCTACACTTGATGCAGCAATTTTTTCCAGCACACATTTCTTTACAGTAGATCGGACGGCAAAAGAAGAATATCACCCATCTTTTTGGATTACTTCTGTTGGTCCTTTACAGTGATACCAGTAGCAAATTCCTCCCTATGCACAAATCCAACTTACGAGTACGTCAGGCCACGTGCTAGCAGTCACAACACAGGACGACATCAGAGGAGCCGACATTTCTTACAGGTTTACGGTGAGTCTTGCCAATGCCTCCTCCGTTCTATTCGAATCAATAGTAATTGGTGAATGCTAGCAAAAGAAACCAATGCCATTCGCCCGATCTTCCTGTCCTTTTGATAGATTTTGCAGCAGTTCTGTCTACCAAGTCGAGCAGATTAACGCCACTGTACTAGTACTAGTTACGGATGTCTTCCAAGTATGTAGAATATTTAAATGTCCCATTTTCTTTTTCTTTTATATTTTGGCTTTGCGTAGAGAAGTGATCGATAGAGGAGAGGATATGGAGGAAAGTTGGGAATGGCTGGACAGAGGTCTCGACATCCACCACCATTCCATCATCCCGTTGGGCAATGCGCAATCTGGCTATATCAACCGTGGAATATCCTTTTCCACGCTCAAGCACGGTGACATTTTTGTCAAATTCAACGAGAAAAATCACGTCAGTAATTAAGACATTCAAACAATGGCTCTCATTTATTTACGGACTACATTTTTATCCTCAGGCTCGCGACATGTTTAAAGGGGAACGAACAAGTCTGGAGACCGGACCGGAACGGTTAAAGTCCCACTGCCCATTCAAGTGAGTCTCCTGTCTATCTGCTGCACTCACCACTTTATAATACATGTCTGCCCGCCCCCTGACATGTATCCATCCAACTGGTGGTTTTTGCGTTTCTCCACTTTTGCATTCTGTTCCTAGGTCGTCTGTCATGATTCCGGGGGAGCTGCCTTGGTTATGCGCCACCTTCGCATGCGACCCCTCTCTGTTGAGGGCGAAACGAAGCTTGGGCAACAACTTGCACAGTGAGTTGTTAGATGCCTTAACTGCTTCTTCCCAGGCTAAGTGCTCGATTGTTTTACCTTTTCAAGAATGCACTTGAACAATCCCCGCAAACTGCAGCGACGACCATTGTCTGTTGATTTACTCGCTGCGGAAGCTGACTCTGGACAAGACCACTTTGGATTTCCGGTTCCTACTAGCTGCGGCTATTTTCTCCAAGACAACAGCTTCGTTAAAGAATGGCAGGTGCGGCAGATGGCGCTGGTGTTGAGCATTCTGACAGGCACCCGCGTAAGGCGCCAAACAAACAGGCAGGCAGGCAGATAGACAGACAAACGAAATGCAGGCAGGCAGAAAAAAGACAAACAGACAGACAGACAGACAGACAGACAGACAGACAGACAGACAGACAGACAGACAGACAGATAGACAGGTGGACAGATAGACAAACAAACAAAAAACAGATACAAACAGATAGACAAACTGACGGACAGACAGACAAACAGACAATCACAGAGGCATTCGGAATGTAGACTCGAAGGAAAATAGTCAGATTAGCTAGCGTATTTGCTGATGTCAATGCCTAGGCTTTCATCACCCGAAAAATGGATCAAGCCATTACTACCTTCGTAAAGCGGACCAGTAATGTGGAATTCGCAAAGCTGTGGCTAGAAGCAGAACAAAACATTGAGGGACTCTTCGCCAGCCTCAAAGGACCAATCTATCCCAGCCTTCTTCACGGCGATTTGTGGCGGCTCAACGCAGCGGAACTTGATCAAGAAGGCTCTGCGGTTCCGGTCATCTTTGATCCTTCTTCTTTCTATGGCCATCACGAATTTGATCTTGCGGCGTCCACTATAATTGGCAGTCCATTCGGAGCGGCCTTCCACGAGGCATATCATTCTCTGATACCAAAAGAACGCGGTTTTTTACAACGACAAAGCCTCTACAAGCTGGTACGCAAATTACCAACGTTTGGACGGACACATTTAATATTCACCTTGGTCAATTGTAATAACCCCAAAAAGATTGCGACGTTTTAGTCGTAACTCTGAACCAAAACAGAAATTTAGAATTTCGTTTTTAGCGCAAAGTTTTTGAATAAGAATATTTTAAATGAAATCGCAAGTTACGGGACGTCTAAAGTGAGAATTTAAAATCACCCAGTATCAATAAACGACTTTGTCTTTATTTTAAGGGAAATAAAAGGTAAAAGTGCTTGTAACTAATGTGCAGAAATCATATGCTTCTGTTATTTGTAATATTATATATTATTTAAATAGTGTAACAGTAGGTTACTGTATCTCCATTTCCGTTTCAGTTCTACTTCTTCAACCAGCATAATCATCTGGACGGTGGCTACCGCGATTCAAGCTCTCCTCCGCCGCTTCTGAGTTTTGAAGTCGGTTTGAACTTACTTCGAGAACTCTCGGCCTCTGATGCGGCGTGAAATTCCATTTTTGGCTGCTCATGGAACTTGGTGCATGCGTTTTTGGGTCTGCTGTTCCAGCTCGTCCTTCGAAATTGTCTTTGGCTCCCAAGATTTTTTATCCTGTACGATCATGTCACATTCCGCACGAGATTACGTTTTTTACTCCTCTTCGGTTTCAAAAACGGTTTATATTTTGAAAGCATTTTTTCTCTCAAATAGAATATGTGAAAAGTGACCAGCATAATAGATTCGCAAATGGGACAAATATCTTTGTTATTGACTATTACTATTATTCCATATTTTACGGAACGCTTCGCGGAGACCGGGAACCGTACAAACAAACAAAATCGGATCCACCATCGACTGCATGGAGAAGAGTACAACCGCAACTTCCAGGTAAACTCGGTTTTCAATCTGGACGAAAATCGTTACGGTATAGTAACAGAGGATTGGCGTCCAGCATATCAGCACACCGCAAGTCAAGACTGTCAAGATCGTAAAACCGTGGGACTGTTTTTTTGCTGCAGGACGACCGCTCGCAGTGCCATCTACCCCGTCCGCAGTAAGCTCGAGGGAAGTGATCTGGCGAGACTGGTTCACCGATTCGGTGAAGCGGTAGGCCGACACCCGAATCTTTCTTGACGATGAACGCGTGGCGGAGGGACGAACTATCTTCTTACGTTTGCGGCGATAATACCTACCGGTACAACACAAGATCACCGCTCAAATCTTTGTGTGTGTGTGTGTGTCTATCTGTCTGTCTGTCTGTCTGTCTATCTGTTTGTTTGTCTGTATCTTGGCTGTCGCAGGAAACATGTATTTTTTCTCGTATCGTCTGCTCGCTTACCAAATGACAGGGTACGAGCCCACCATAACGAAGAGGGCCATCCCATACACTAGCACTTGCATGGCTAAGAGCCACTGCCACTGGGCATCGGTATTCAAGTAGCACGTATTGACCAGGAGCGGTAACCTATAGTACAAAATGTCCAAAATGTAGCCAGGCAGTAGATTAAGATGAACGTAGACCCATCCTCCCAGACAGATAAGGTAGGCGGTCCATTTGCGATGATTCTGTTGGTATGAATGAGGCCAGATGACCGCCCACAGACGGTTGACCGTTATAAGGGTATGGCATACGCGGATGCCTGCTTCCAACATATACGTCCCATACTGGTAGACTGAACAGTAGGCCGAGGCTAACCACCAGCCGGAATATAAATTGTTGATAATGTCCGCGGGGCTTTCTATGCAGGCGTAGAGGAAGTTGGCCGTTACCAAATTGATTAAGTAAATGTTAAAGGGAGTTCGGAGGGAAGGATTGGAGAAGAAGATCGCCATTACCGCACCGTTTGTCAAGAATGACAAGGATGCGATGACGACATAGTATGCCGGAACAAAGGCCCAGGTTGGTCCTGTGACTTGATCCACGTTGTCGGTCGTATTGCCAGTCAAATTTTCGGCTTTCAGAAAGGTTAAATTATTGTCGTCCGTCAGTTGTCGAGAAAAATTAAACATGATTACGAAAACCCCCTACGCATTGCAGAAGAGCAAATCGGTTGACTTTATCTGTACCTTCATTTGAAGGATAACCCGTCCCAATCCGAGCACCATTTAATACAATTGCGAGTGAAATGGTTGAAACATTCCAGGGTTGAAGCAAAGTGTACGCTTACGAAACGCATTAGCGTAGAAGGCCTTTAATTATTGATGCCAACTCAACTGTACTGAATCGGTACGTACGTACAAAAAAAGTCGGAGCAAACAGCCCAGTGAATGAATGCTACGCGGGACTTCCGGTCGGCTTGAGTAATGACCATTAATTGTGAAAAAGATTAGATGACAGGTGCACTTGAGGGAGCTGCAATCTACTCCCAAAAGACGTGCGTTCTTTCCTACTAGACAATCACCTTGTTAACACCCTCAACGGGAAAATATCAAAATAGATGTACGTTTTCGAGACTCAGCTATCCAAATGAAAAGACCAATTTGAGCTAACCAGAGATCCTTTTCTAGGCAAACCTTTCAGATAAATTGAACGCCTTTTGAGGATTAGACATTCGCCTTTTCAATCAGCTAATCCTCGTCTTTCTGCTTTGGTTATACCGTAATTTTAGTGACGCGTCTTCATCTGCGGTATCATTTGCAATGATAATTGTACAATGGTTTTCAGTAAAATGTTTTGCCAATGCTTTTCGCCTTAAACAATTACTTTGAAGGACCGTAATTTCAGTTCTTATTAATTTCAACGGCCATGTTCAAATAAGAGCAATTCGTTTTGCACGTTTTGAGTCCCTAATGAAAATATTGAGCAAGAGAAGAACCTGTTCTGTACGCAAAAAACGATTACTTTTCAATGGTAAACCTAGGACTGTCATTTGTCCTGACTGAAATGTTATCAGGACCTATGCCATTGCCATTGAAAGTATTTTTTGGTCAAGTATGTGGAGCCAGCTCGTTTCAATTGCATTTAAAAATCGTAGTACCTAGTGTTGGGCACGAACCCAAGCAAAATAACTTCTGGCTTCCGAGGAACTTGAGGCGAAACTGTTTTATATACGCAATCAAAAAAAGCAATTACAACAAATCTAGCACAAAGCACCCTCATAAAGACGTAGAAATTGTTTTAATTTCAAAGTCAGAGCCGGTAAAGTTCTCTTGGTCGTAGTATGTGGAGGGATAAAATACACGACGGGAAGAGACCCGATAGCTGAGAACAGCCACAATACCAATCAATAGGAAAATGGTCGCCATAAACAACACTGAACCGGCGAAGAATAATCCCTCCTGACGGCTCTTGATGAATGCCTCGTCGGAGGAAGCGCAATTGTCAGCAACAATGTCGGCCAGATTGTGGATCGTCATGTCTCGTGGGTCTACGCATAGGGTCGGTGAAGTGAGGTATGCTTTGAGGAGGATGTTCGCGCACGAACAGAGAAAAGAGCTTCCTGCAACAACACCTTTTCTCAATTGCGAAAATAATTTTTAAAATTCAGGAAACATTTTAGTGGAAAAAGTCGCAATTTTTCACAGGACGACTTAAATGAATAATAATGTTTTGTGTCAATAGAAACTATCTGTAAAATAATTGACTAGTAAGGAATTAAGCTTACCGGCCATGTCTATCACACTTGCGTTAACACCGTGGAGAGCTTCCGGTTCGACTAAATTGATTTTGTTGTCACTCAAATCCAGTTTTGCTAGCTTATGCCTCAGCCCGGTGAACATTCCCTTCTTCAACACCGTCAGCCGATTATGACTTAGATCAATTTCGCGCACCGAATGCAAGTCGCGAAAAGCATCACGGGCAATGTCGGCAATGTAGTTTCTGGTAAGGTTCAATTCAACCAATCGACCCAGGCCGCGGAAGGCTCTGGCCGGCAGCGAGGTCAACAAATTCATGCCTAGATCCAAGTCCGTCAGATTGGTTAGGTGCTCAAAATCACCATCCATCACACTTGCCAGGTTGTTGTCGCGTAGTTTCAGTACGGATAGTTTGCTGGTGTTTTTAAATAGTTTGGCGGGGATGCTATGGATATAATTTTCGGTGAGGTCTAGTTGCGCCAATTGTTGCGTGTTGTCAAAGAATTCCGATGGGATTGACTGAATGTCGTTCCATCTGGCTCTGCAAACCAATTACACAACTAAATTGGAAGATTGACACAGACAAACAGCTACACTAGCAGGCAGGCGTGCAGGTAACCATTACTAGTAGGAGTCAAAGAAGCCAACAGACAAACTGCTCAACTATCGCAGACACAGACACAGACACGCAATAGGCATACAGATATACATTTACGCCCCAATGTCATGATCATTTCCCCCTTTGACTGTGCTTGCCTGAATTCACGGAGCTCAAGATTCGTCTCCAACCAGCCATCCGGAACGGCAATCAAGTCATTATACGAGACGTCCAGTATCTCCAAATCCAGCATTTCCCGTAATAGTGCACCGGGCAAATCTTTTAATCCGTTTGCGCTGAGATTTAAAATTTGCAAATTTTCCAGGCCCGTCAAGGAGGAATCTGTCAATCCTGTCAACTGGCCACCCACAATATGCAGTTCGGTCAATGTGGTAACGTTAGTGAAGTATTGCCTGCCCGCCCAATTCATGCTGCCATAGCGAATAATCTCCAAATGCGTCAGCTTACTCAATCCTTCCAAGGACCATCCCGCCAGCTGTGAAATATTTATCCCGTCCAGAATTAACTGCGAGAGATTGGGGGGCAAAACAGAATCATTAATTTTTGATGACAACTGCGTTAGGTTTTCCAAAAAAATGTCCTCCAAAGCAGTCGCCCACAAGAAATTGGGAAGAGCCGTCACATTGCTCGCCCTAGTTATGGTAAGACTTTTCCAGTGCTGTGCCAGTTTCCCTAGTGTTTGTTCTTCCAGTCTGCAACAAATGATCCGAAAATGATCAAGTTCGTTTATACATGTAAGAAACGTTAAAATTCAATTTTATTTTGTTTAAAACCCAAGGGGTAAGAGCTGAACAATACCATATTACTACTCAAACTATAAATTGAAAAAGTGTTGATAAATTTATTTGGTTATCTTATGCAATTGCCTACCTATCGAAGCCATGGTCATCGACGTCTCCGCTGAAATCATGAAGAACGACGAAAATGTCTAAGGCCTCGCTTGAGGCTCCGAATGCAGTGAAAAATTGTAGCAGCTCTCCCCAAGTTATATTATTGCAATCCACAAGGTAACCCCTTTGGATGAAGTCGCAGTTGCATTTGGCGAAATTGATGGATGTTAGACAGGGAGCTGTGGGCTGTGCCGCTTCATGATCATGAGGTGCCACATCACGGCCAAGTGCCACTTGAGTGGTCATCGCAAAACTCAAGCCCAAAAACACTATTAATTTCGATGATTTCATTTTTTGGCTTTTTCGTAAACATGGCGAAAAATGTTTGATAGGACCTGCAAGCCGGATTCTATATGCTTTGCTGCTGCCTAGATTTTTGCTGCGTACAGCGCCGGCTCCACGCCAATTACGTTGGTTTTATTTCGGGTCTTTGCTTTATATTACGGCGGTATTCGTGATAAAGGTCGTTAAATGTCCCTTACGCTTTATCTCTGCAGTATGCACTCACTGATGGAAGGACGCTGTGGTGTGACTGCGGAAAAGTGTCACTTACTCAGATTATTGTCCTGATAAGAATGGGCCATACTCTTGCGTCTCAAAAGTCTTACAAATTTATGAAAGACTTTAAGCAAACATTCCACTGTTGGTCGCAGCACATACACACCATGGGACATTTCGCACCCAGCCTGCAGTGTCTGTCTCACCACACCAATACCGTAGCCTGTCTCCCTTTGTGGCTCATCAACACTAATGTAAAGATGACAGTGTTCTTCATTGCCTGCATGAGCCGAATTTTTGGTTTTCTATCTTTAATTCAATGCGAGCCGTTGTCTGGATGATCTGTTTTGTGTCTAAAATCGTCGAATGTCTGGTGGGATTAGTCTTGAAATTGAATTCACCAGGTTTACACATATTTAACATAGAGGTTATATCACTTCCGCAGATAGCAACATAGCGAGGCCATACAATTGTTATGGTACTTCGATTTTTTATGTAACAGGCATACATACGTTCAAACAAAAAGGTAGTAAGCCAAATCAGACATGAATGGTTTCTGAGACGGTTTTAGCGAATGTCAAATTGCTTGTTCTTCTTCTTACCGTTTCTCGATTGGAGGTTGTTAATAAAGAACTTGCTTGCAAAAACGTATCAGAGGTCACTCTAGTACTAGAAGTTCTTTTGGGCGGAAGTGGTCGAGCTCGACCTCTCAGGTGGCAATAGGGCAAAGACCCGTCAATCGAGGCTCCTCCGGTTCGCGGTTCCTCCTCTTCGTTCCACACAGAGATACCCGACTCATTGGAGCTCTGGCCGTAGGTCTCTCCGCCTTCCGCTTGAGCATGATCCTTCACCCAATGCTCCCTTAGAAACTCCTCAAACAGGCTCTTCATCTTGGGATCTGACAGCCGAATATCAAAACGGGAAGTTCTGGCCCGCGTTGCTGGACCTCCCACCGTAGGTATCGGAATGATCTCATACGGCTCCACAAGGGGAACAGAGCGATGCGGCTTCCAGTACCGAAGTGGGAGACGCCCTTTTTCCGCCTCCGATATTTCTTCATAGACATGTGGCAATGGGGATCCACATTCCACACCCGCAAATCCATAATTACAGTCATCCTTAATTCCGCTGTAAAAATGGATGCTCTTATCTTCTTCCATGGGTTCGCTGCTGGTCTGATCGGTTCCACTTATACATCCGCAAAATAGTCGCCGAATGGAACTGCCTTCCGATCGCTTTTTACTTGTATCAGGCATGTCTGAAAAGATATCAGTTCAATATTAAACTGATGAAATGAGAATAATGGAAAGATGGAATAGCTTTGGGCATGTAATGGATGATGAACGAAATGTCTGTGGCAACTAAATATCTCGAGGTGGGACTGAATCCAGGTCCGAAGGCTAGACAGCCCGATCAGTAATAATAAGCTCAAATGTCAACATGACTTCCTGATTCTGCCGCTGCTTTGTGCTGCTTTGAGCTCCCAGGCCTGTAATGCATTTAAATCCATTGTGCACACATTCCTGCCCATCTACGTATGGTATATAGCCAAATTGAAAATTGCCAATTTTATGGTTAATTTTTTCCGTATTTTAAATTATTATTAAATAAACATCGACCCGGAAGCTTTACAGGGTGATTCACTACCACATGGACACATTAACAAAATCACCAAAAATATGGTTTTCATTATTTTGGTCAAATTTCTTCAGATTATATGAAGCCTATTGGTTATGAAACCGATTTATGAAAAATATTTTTATAAAAAAAATGGCGCCAAAAGTGCTTTTCTGACGTGTTTTGAAAACTTTCAGATCAAAAACATGTTGGATCGTTCTCGTTTCTAGTATTTCAGTGCAATGTGCATAAAATAAGCATATTTGTTGCCTGAATTGAGAACCTAGAGTTGAACAATATTGAGATACAGTATGTGAAAAACCTTCCCTAATATCGGATGGACAAGTTATCGATAGGCCTGGTTCTTTCAATCGGTCAATTTAGGCTCTGCAGTGATAGTTTTCTAATAGGCCATCGACAAACGTTCAGGAAAGTACAAAAAAATACATAAGAAGAGCAGTTACAGTGACCAAAAAGAATACTTCTTTTGTCCGAGAAAAATACAATGGTCACATGAGGTGGCTTACTGCTTTTTCCCAATTGTTTGAACGCTAACTTTTCCTAAACTGAATCATCTTCGTTTAAGCTAATCATAGAGACATGATCGGTTGCGCACAGCTCCTCTGACAACCGATCGTGCGTGTTTATGTGGTAGTGAATCACCCTGTACGAGCGACAGAACACGCAGAGGGAAGGCTGCAGAAGACTTAGAAGCGCTTCCGGTCAGCTTCCCCACATACTTTACAGTAACGCCTTGGAATTTTTTGTCAGCCAGAATCGATTCCGAGAAGTCTAAATTTTCCTTTTCAAAGAATCGCCGCACCAGACCAGCAGGATTGGAAAATGGAATATCGGTGTTAAGTTGCAAGTTGCCGAACCATATTTAACTAAGTTAGCGCACACAAAAAAGGAATCTATCATAATCTAAACAAAAAATCTATTTGCGACGACGGATCAACTAGAACTTGGACGTCCAGGCCAACTATCGCGCACTCAAAAAAAGACAAACTAAGAAAGCGAATGACTCAAAAAATCTAAAAAACCAACTACCCTCATCATCTAAAGTTTAACAAAGAGCCGCAACTCAACCAAAAAAAACACAGACCACAAGCGCTGAAGCAAAGCAAAGGAAAGAGGCAGGAGGGTATCCTCCTCAAACAATTTTTGCGACAGGGTGCTTTAAATTAAATCACAAATTGTACGCGGTCAGTCGATCACGGACATGAGGGGGAAACTGGTCCATGAACTGCGGCCACTTGTCGCCCGCCACCTGCTTGTAATGGCTCAAAATCTGCAATAAAAAGCAAAAATTGGTAACCCTCCCTTTGATAGTTGACAAATTCAAAAGTCAAGTTAAATTTCCCATCAGACAGTACGAATACGAAACCATCACACAATAATCAGTCGATTGTTAGATAACAACTTTCATCACCGGTGGAGCCGTAGTCTTTCCATATCGAAATATCTTGTGAATACCTGTTGGAACATCATTTTGAGTTGAGGATCTGGCATCTGCCAGGATGCGACGCCGTCGCAGAACGCGCAAAAGTTTTCAGTATCCAACGGTTCGGTTCGACTCCCAACCATCACACACACACCTCTGTAATAACAACCAAATCAGCTGATGGAGATAACGGAAGCACGATATGATATAGCTCAACTCACCGGAACGCACTAGCCTTCTCCTCGTTGTCTCGTACATTCCGCAATGATTGACACCTGTAGCAACGACAGACACAATAACTGTTACTCCACCACTACGGGATCAGCAGCGGACGAATCACACTAAGCATCATTAGCCAATACACACCATGGTTTTAGAAAACGCGGCAATTGGGGGGCCATAACATCGGGACAGGCCAAACCAAGGCGACCAAGTGTAATCGCTGGAGAAGAAAAAAGAAAACACAATCCAATAAATACATGAACCACCTTCAATGAAACTAGAGACCGAATCAACGAAGCCACCCACGAGCAAATAGCAAACTCAATTGCACAAATAATAACTAATAAATCGTTAAACCGACACATTGTACAATAATGTAAAGTAAAAAAATGTAAATAATAAATAAATGTAATAAATTTTATTTACCATAATAATCAATGTAAATAATGTAAAAAAATGTAAAACCGGTCAACAGCTAACTCAAACTGAATGCTTAATTGGACATAAAACTCAATTGAGGACTAAATAGAGGCTTCACAATTCAAAATTAGGCAAAACAGTAACTAATCGAAACCTCACCGGTGTTTTCCAGAAGCGTCTGTTGAGTTCCGGTTCGATTCATCAAGCAGACCAAGGGATCCAAGACGAGCGGAATAAATTGGCGAGTGTCTTGACCTGGCATGTTGAAAATAGGTCAAACAGAGAAAACTCTGGAGTAGCGCTAAATGTGTTTGCCGAGCGAGAAAAACGAGCGTTATTACCTAGTTTGAGAGCGACCTCTCCGAGAGCCCAAGTCGCGTTGTTGCATACAGACACGTGCTCGGGATTCATGTTGAGAGCCATGTTTTGGATAAAATCCGCTGTAAAAATAAACTGTTAATTTAACGATTATTCATTCATCTATTTGACATACTTAAATAAGGTCGTTCTGCGGAGAAGGCAGCCCTTGCCAAATCTCCGATCAACGCAAATGCACTTTGTCGTACTTCCGGTACAGGATCCTAAACAAGATCAAAACAATAAGAGTAAGGAAATGAAAGAAAAGGAATCAACTCACCCTGATACAATGAGCAACGGTAACCATCAAGTTACTCCGCAATACAAGTGGCTCCACGTGACTGCCAACACCTTCCGACAAACCGCTGATCAGATCCAAGGCTACAATCAGGCAGTCCCGATCCGGATTTTCGTAAATTTCGGGCTGTGTGTTGTAATTCTGGAAGAAAATAAACAAAAGGCACTTTTTCAAACCAAGAGACTGATTGAGTGATAGCCAATGTATTATCTAATAATATGTCTATTATGCTTACCAATTGTCCTTGAATGCTGCGATCAATAAGGTTGATGCACCGAGAAAAGACCGGCTCAACGTAGGGCATAAAGCCAGTCGACATTGCGGTGGCCACACTGGAGAGACATTCCAAGAGGGGGAAGGTCGACTTGTCATCGTCACTCAGCGTACTCCACTTGGTGATGAGGGGATCCATCAGCAGCTGGACATATTCTGGTCGGTTCAGCTCATGACCCACCGCTTCCGCCAGGGTGCCGATGGCGTCGTAGAGGATGAGCAGATTTTTGCTCTGGTACTTGCGGAATGCCAACACAAGACTCTTGACGATGATTTCCAAGTGTGGAACCAACAAAGTGCCGGATTCCTCCTCCAAGGTGGCGAAGGCGCTGCAGGCGGCTTCTTGCACCTTCTTGTTCTTGTCGAGGATCCTCCGGAGTAACTGAACAGCCAAAGAAAACTCTGTTAACTAGTCTAAAATTGAGCTAGTGAGGAGCATACTTCAGCCAGAAAGGGTTTGAAGTATTTGTTGGGATCTTCCAGCACAATCCAGGAGGAGTAGCGACTCAGCGTCCAACAAGTGATGGATCGAACTAGCGGTTTGGAATCTTGAAGACATCCAAGTAAAAATGGGACGAGATCCGGTAGGTGAGCAGCCATCCCTTCAGAACAGCCTGCGACAAAACAAATAAAATCCGTTTATCACTTCACATTCTGCACATGATTAACGAGAAGGAGAAAATTGCACCTTCTGCGATGGCGCCGAGAGCAAGAATTCCCGACTCCTTCAGCACCCAATCAGGACTACCGAGAACTTGCTTGAGGTAGGGCAGCAGGACGGGCAGGAGGTTCTCATGGAAGACATTTGATAAGACATCCAGTCCGGCAGCAGAGCACTTTCGCAGATTCCACTCGGTCATTTCCTCGTCGTCATCATCCTCATCGGTGTCGCCGTCCTCGGTGTGATCACCAGCAGGCCCAGTTACATGATCGTGATCCAGACTGTGAGTTTTGGCCTTGTGAAAGCGCGGCCGGATGTCCTCTTGCTTGTCTGGTTTAAGTTCATCCTCCTCATCCTATGCAAGAGAAAAAACGTGTATTACACCAACGATTCAGCCCGTTAATTCGGGGATGAAAGGTACCTCTGCCCGTAGGAGCATCACATCCATCGCGCTGTACCGCATCCGTTCGACCAGCAGCGGAACCAACTGCGCCAAGTGCGGTGCCAGTGCCTGCTGCCCGACCGCGTTGTCAGCGACGCTCAGCCAAAACTCACACGCCTCCAAGGCAACCTGCTCATCTGTGTCCTGCGTCCGCATCAGCATAAAGCCAATAATGTTGGTCAGATCGCGGTAGAGGATGTCGGGCTGCACTTCGAGGAGGGTGACGATGGCACGTAGGACCTATTGTTTAAAGACAACTATTTATTCAATAATTCGAAAGATTAAATGGCATTATTCTTTTACGCAAGTGTGCAACACCCACCTGCTTCTTCACGTCCGCGTCAACGTCAGACGCCAGTGCAAACAGACTCTACAAAGAAACGCGCCGCATAATCGATCGCTAATAAAGAGTGACTACATGCGCCGGCGAGAAACAGTCATAACAGATAAACATGACTGACATTGTCTAAAAAACCAGCGTCCCTTCAGCCGAGATAACTATTATCTATGGCTGGCTACCTTGAGAAAGTCTTCAATATGGGGATGAAGTGCCGCAATCCGGTGGAGGATGTAGCAGTTCACACAGGCCAGTGCGTAAGCACGTATCTTGGCGATGGGATAAGCAAAGAACTGGATGAATTTTGGCAGGAGGGCATCCAACGGCTGCTGTTGCGGTTGAGCAGGATCGTTTCCGTCCAATTCAGTCGAATCCTCACAGATCTTTTGTAGGGAACTGAAAGCGCCCTACAGAGAAACGTCAAATACCGTTGAGCAACTCTTCGAAAGCGAGAGCGACAGAGTGCAAGTTCAATCGCTACATACATCAACAACTTCCAGGGTCGGGGAATCGAGACACTGGCTCAGGCTCGGTAAGAGATTAGCCCAGCCCTTTAGTCCAGCTATAACGTAGATATCAAACTTACAAATTCTGATCCATAAAAAAATGGCTTCCTCAGAAGGCGTACCTTTGCCGACGATGGTAGTGATCAAAATGCCAATGGTTGCCCGAATTAGAGGGGACCGATCGCCTATGTGAGTGACGCACTCGTTCTTGATGAGCTCTTGGGTGGTGTGATGAAAGTTCTCCCAATGCACTCGAACATTGTTCTTGAGGATCAGGCCTGCCAGTGATCTGGTAGGATCGTCTACAACGGACAAATGGACTATTAACCATTAATAAGCTATCACGCGAACAAACTGTCGATCCATCGACCCAGGTCCCCATTGACCGTCCCAAATGATAAGCAAAATTCCTTACAGGCACCAGGAAGGACATGCATCACCCAAACATGTCACGACAAAGTTAGTTTCAATTCTTGCAACCGCGAAACCAGCTGTTATGGACGGGAAAGGTACCGCCGCACTTCACAGACAACAATACTGAATACAGAATATTAAATCAGCCAATCAACGCAGAAACTACATCGTCGGCAAACATGCAAAACAAACCAGCCAATCGCTCGATCAACCGTTTACAGCCCAAACTGAACGAAGCTTACCTTCCGTCTGAGAGCGCGTCAAGACGTAGATAAGATAGTTGTTGAAGTCAGGATGATGATTTAACTGTTCAAGTTTCTGTAATACAAGAGTTTCCTCATTGTAAATTGAACAGCAACGCCCATCAAAAGGGAGGGGAAAACAAACCGACTGCACTTGTCGTTGAATTTGATTGTCGGGAGACTGCGACTCCTTCAACAGCTGGGTGATCTCGCGCAGCCCGTTCTCATCCGGCTGCCAGGTAGATCCCATCTTCTTGCCGCTGATCCACAGTTATTGCACCAATAACCAGCCAATTTGATCCAACCTACAGTACATCAACAAAGGAAACATTTTGAAAAACGGCAAAAATTCTAGTCGAAGCCCCCCAGAGGTCTCCGTCGAAATTCAACCGCAACATCAATCTTCTCATCAGCAAAACACTTAAAAATAAAATCAGCAATCGTTTCATAATTCCAACAACTGGCACTCACATCAGGCCTACGAACAGGAAGAATTTTGCAGGATAAAAATCCAATCTTGTGTGCACCAAGCACCAAGCAATGCGCTTTTCCAACCAAACTTAAATATTCCACTCAGATAAAAACGACTTTCGTTAAAGAAATCTGACAGGTTCTGCCAAAATTCAAAGGAAGAAAACACAAGGATGAAAGATATTGCACTCCCAGGATGAGGAGAAAAAGATGTTTTTTATTTTCATCCCAAAAAATCTGTCTGTGTTGCGTGCCGTTAGACAAGCTAACATAAAATTCCCAACAGCGTGTCTTTAGCAGATTCATTGCGCACTGCACATCCAACTTGGCTACCCGATTGCACGTACTGATGTGCAACGCGCACACTTCCTGTGCAGCCAAGGAAGCTGTTTGTTTACTTCCGCAAATGGTTTCGTCATTAGATACTTCTCTTTATAATCTCAACCAAACGCCAATCTGTGATATTTACTTTCATGATTGCTAGTGAACTACGATATCGGTTCATTCTGCAGTGCTTCACACTAAGTGGAAGTGACGTGACTGCTCCGAAATATGCACAAACTCAGAGTCATCCATTAGTAATAATTTATCGTTTGAAATGGCCGTTTTCCGGAGGGACCCCTGCGGAATCATGGTGGTCATACTTGCTTACGTTTGTCTTATGTATGCGGATTACGTAGTCGTGTCCTGGCTGATCCTACGCCACCTGACAGACAAGTAAAGCGAAGATGCAGATTTGTTCACGCACTAATCAACCAATCAATGTGTTTTCTTGATGTTTAATTAAGTCATAGAATCAATCAAGCGAACGCAATTATAGCAATGAATTTCTTTTTTATAGCTTGTGGGGAGCAGTCCATGCCGTTATCTTCAATATCTGTATTTTCATGGCTTTTTTCGCACATGCCCGATGTATGCTCACTGATCCCGGAATCATACCCCGTCCGGAAAATGCCAAAGACAAACCTTCGTGTCAATCAGAGGTGCCACAGCCAGACAGTTCAGACTGCCCTTCCACTGCTGCCGCCACTCTGGCTGTATCACCTTCTCCGCAGCCTGAGGGCACTGATAGTCATTACGCTTACAGTGGCATCTATCTCGGAGCTTATCCGAGACCTCGTGGATCATTGGTAAGCATACTCAGAATGGACCAGAATGTGGTGTTGGAGTTGTGCCGTTGATTGATTGATTAGTTTGTATTGCTCCAACCGTTGTTGTTATTGAAGGATCCAGACACGATTAAAGCGATGACGATTTGCCAACGCTGTGACATGTACAGGCCTCCTCGAGCTCATCACTGTCGTACTTGTCAGGGATGTGTGCGCAAAATGGACCACCATTGTATGTAAGACGTTGAATTTGTGAGTTCCGGATGAAAATAAGAGTTTCTCATGTATTTTATCTGAAATCTCGCTTATAAATGAGACGATGTGGTTCTGTAACATGGTTATTTAATTATCGAAGTAAAAAAAGTAAAGTGTCATTCAGATTTTCGGCGCACTCAGAAATTCTTAGATAGCTTACTACTTTTTACTTTTTACATGAGTAAAGTGGCATTATTATGGAGATTTATTTGTATAGGTCCTTGGATTAACAACTGCGTTGGAGCTTTCAACCAGAAATACTTTCTGCAGTTTCTCGTCTGGGTCAGCATCACCTCCTTGTATGCCGGGAGTATCGCGCTCTTCTCATGGTTAGCCGACTGTCCTGGTTGCCGAAGCGAACCGGAAGCTACCCGCCACATGGCTTTGTATGCACTTGCGGGATTATCCTATTTCCTATGAAAGTGGTTGCATTACCAGTAGTCATTCCGGTTGTAGAATGCACACGGTGATATTGGCGGTGGAGAGCTGCCTCTTCGGCGGATTCACGCTCGTAATGATCCTTGATCAGATGTCGGCCATCCTGAAGGACGAAACGGGGATCGAATCCCTCAAACGGACTGGAGCCTTTCGTCCACACACTTCTCGCCGATTGCTGCTGAGGGAAGCATGTGGGCCCGGCACGCCTCTCTGCTGGATCTTTCCGTGTCAGAGTTTGAACCATCAGCCCATCGAGGAGACAAAGATGATAACTACTTTAGTCTAGTCAAGACCTCCCTCTTCAAGTGCAGATTTGTTGTCTTATGGTTGAGTGTGTGTGGTAGGTTGACTTTGAAATTGTATTTCAGTCCAGTGAAATGCAAGGTTTAGGAATCTTTGCAATGTTTTCCACAGGATCTCTCACTGATTAGCTTCAGTTTGTTGCAGCGATCCAATGTGAATCCGAATCAATTTTCTACCGGTGTACAGTACATGCCGAATTGGATTATAACATGAGTTAGCAAAAGTAGAAACCGTTCCGTCAAGTGCTGTTTATAAAGAAGGCGTCAAGGAGCGGTCAGCCAGTACGTCAGCATTTTGCCTTTGCCCTAGAGAACAATCTTCATTGTTATGATCATTGCATGTTAGTACGAGTAGAAGCTTACCTTGATTGGGATGACGCCTCTTTCGACGCAGATGAACTCTTCACGATGCGGCAGGATGAGTTCGGCAGTTGTTGAACTGACGTGGACGCGGGAGCCTTGACCGTGGGACTGCATCCTCGAAGCGATATTCACCGCGTCTCCGAACCTTTTTAAATGAAAGAATAAGCGCAACTACCTATTCCGTTTGGCGTGTGAGTACTAGTTGATTCTTACAGACAATAGCGAGGAACTTTAGTGCCGATTACCCCGGCAGCGCAAGAGCCTACAGGGCATGATAACTAGTTCAATAATAAGATCTTGTGAAATGAGTTTATCTTAATAAACCTGAATGAATTCCGACTCTGAGAAGGAAACCGCTGGGAAAGCTTCCGTCATCCTTGAAGGTCTTGATTAGGGACAATGCCATCCGACAGATCTCTGCTGCGTGCTGATCATTCCGAGTGGGAATACCACTGGCGACCTACATGGGAGTGAGATTGAAAACCAATTGGCTTCCACCAGACTGTGTAACAACCACAATGCTAACCATGTAAGAATCACCGACACTTTCAATCTTTTGAACGGCATAATGAGCAATCTGACTGTCAAAGACAGCCATCATGAGGTTAAGCATCTTCATCACCGTCCATGGCGACACCAGGGTCACCCAGCTGACGAACCCAACTAAATCACTAAAATAAATGGTAGACTCCTCAAAGTATTCAGCTGGAATGATTCGGCTCGTTCGTAGTTTATCCAAAACGAACCTGCAAAAAAAGGCGCCATCTGCATAAGGATAAATCCCACCCGTAACTGCATAAGCAGGCATACTAATTTCAATACTCAAGAGTAGGGATGGCAAAAACTACAATTAGTCAACTAGTAACTAATGATTTTTAGTTTATTAATTTCTTTTAGTATGAGTCAGTTAAATTTTTAATAAACTAATAAAGTAAATTAATGAATTTTCAACTAAAACTTTTGGTTTAGTTTTAGTTTAGTGTTTTTAGTTTAGTTTGCCATCCCAATTCAAGAGGTAATCTAAGAACGGGAAAGAAACAAAAAATTCCTCAAAATTGATTTTAAAAAGATTAACTAGGCACTAGTATTAACAAAACCTGCAATACAATTAATTACATGCTGACGCTTTTACAGGTACAATTCCTTTGTAATGTTATTACTAGTAACGAGAACACGAGAATAGGGTGACATTAAAGTGTTGTTGTAAAAGTTTATGCTCCATGTACTCACGCCGGAAGCATTTGTTGAAGAATTTCATCGCATTTCATTCGTTCTCGCTTAAGTTCCTCACTCCGTTCCCGAACCGCGTTCTCCAGGGTCGCCGTGTAGGTTGAATACCTCGCAAACACGCGATCCACAATGTTACCCTTCGTACCATTCAACGGCTCCATTTGACCAAAACGTCGCTTTACGAGTTGAATTGACGGCCTAGACTGCACATCATCTGACGCACAGCGCTCAATTAACAACCGTATCTCTGCTGGTACGTAAGCCGGAATGTCCACCAAACACCCAACCGGATGTTGGACCCGGCGCGGTTCCTCCTGCGATGAAATGGATGTGACAATTAAACCGACGGCAAAAATGTCGCCCTCCCGGGATAAGCGAGTTTGGGCGTCGATGATTTCCGGTGCAGTCCAGAGGTAGTTAATTGTGCGTGGAGGTTGCTTGGTGAGGTAGGAGACGATGTGATGGTAGTTGAGCTCACCGATTCGAAGGGTGAAACGGTCATCCACCAGGCAGACTTTGGCGTGCAGCCGGCCATGAACCATGTTGAGGGTCGTGTGGATAAAGTACATCCCTTCAATTAAGTCGGATAGTAGAGAGTACTTGAAACGACATAAAAACCAGCCAATTTATTTTACAGATTCTTGATGCATATTTACTTTGGAGTAACGGTTTAAGTTCAATTAATAATTATGTACACCGTAATAAGGCAATATGATTTGGGTTTAATACTAATAGGCTACATCTATTTTACCCCCCCTTGTAGTGTGTGGAGCCCAATAGCGCCCTGGCTATTTTACCCCTTCCGTGGTGTCTGTTCATCCGTTTATCCGTCTGTTTGGTCCGTGCGTCCGTTGTCCGTTCATCCGCTATTCGTTCATCCGATAACGCACGGACGGTCAACGGACGGACAAACGGATAACATGGGAAGGGTAAAATAGGAGGGGCGCGAGTTGAGCTCCTGGGAATGTATTCAGGGAGGATAAAATAGCCAGGCTTCTATTGTGTCATTGCGGAGGCTAAAATAGCCGGAGTTCTATTGAGCCCCAAAACGGGGTAAAATAGCCATTCCAATAGTTCTCTAGCTTTATACCTACCTTGAAGTCCCAGTCTAGGGACATCTCGTAATAGAGGTCGTACAACGAACCATGTTTGCAGTAATTACTGACGAGGATGGCACGGTTTTCCGGGAGGCACAGCCCAAAGAAAGTGTTGATGTTGGGATGCTGAATTAAAAGAACCACATGTGAAAGGACTGACAAGATTAAAAAATAACAAATGGTTAAGCATACCAGCATTTTGAAAGAAGGTTTGAGGAGAAGATCGAGAAAAACAAAGCACTGCTCGGTTGGGAGTTGCTTCATCGTCACCGATTTGGTCCAAACTCGTTTGCCCTTCCAATTGGCATTGCCGGAGGTCCAGCTGTTACCGTCCGAGCTGTTTCGACGGGTTGCCAGGTCTTGCTGAGCAATTAACCAATTACGCTTCTTCTTAGATTTGTAGCGTCTAAATCACCGGATTGGATAACAAACGCCCACAATATTAATCCATTTGTCCAATCTACTCAATTTCATAGTTTTATCTGGCTCACCTTTTACGGATAAAAACGAAGAAAAGAAGGGCTAATCCAAAGGTCAATATAACCGGCAAAAGGATGTTTAACAAAGTGACCGTTGCTGTTAAAAAAATTACGAAAGAGGTTGACCACAATGAACAATGGCAAATAGCAAGACACTTACAATACCTACCAGCATGAACACAATCACCTTCCAGGCCCGAGAAGCCACAGTTAGGAAGATCGGGCGGTGGCTGACCATCCTTGGTTGGCCAATCGATTATCAGATTCGTCCACGATAATTCTCGCAAAGCAACAGACCATTTCCCCATTTGCTGAAGACAATGAACATTGAAATTTAAAAAATGTGAAGGTTTACGTGTCTGGAATGCATATAGTACTGCATATACCCGCATGGTTTGAGTTTTGGTCGAAAAGCCGAAGACCACGAGGTCTAAAAAACGAGCGCTTTCTTTGCTGATATACATGAATCCGGTGGTCAAGTCGGTGAAGTTGCGGTCGGTCAACAGGGCTGCAAGGGCCCTTCCACTCCACTCTGCGTCCGGTTGATGGGTGGCGAGACTTTCATTGACGGCCAGTGCAAAAAGGTCAACGATGTCGTAGGACGCTTGGATTGCGTACGAATCTAACGGCTGTTCCAATAGCGAAATATTTCATAATTACAGTACTTTCGGCAGTAGTAGTACACAACTTCCATCTAACTTAATCCAGTATTGATTGATACCTGACTGCCGTTGTCGTAGGTCCGATTGTATCGGAGCTTGGTACGGTCCGCTATCTTTTGGTTCAGTTCATCCAGCTCTGACCCCGCGGACCGGTACGTCACAACGAGAACGGACCGAAAAATCTTCATGTACTTATACCGGTAATGAAAAAAATACGCGAGTCATAAGCCTCAACCGCAGAACATACCCTACACCGGCGTGGCAAGATTACGACATTTACTCACTCTCGGTAAGGGATGGTCGAACTGAGAAGCCTTTCCGTAGACCTCTTGTTGAAGAGGTTGGATATTGATGAAAACCTAAAAGACATGTGTCATTCATTTCGGATTACTTAATGCCAGTTTAGTAAAAATAATTAAATGCATGAAAAACCGCCTACAAATTCGCCGTTTCCCATCCCTTGATCCTCGGCCATGAGCTGCATCGCAATGCATCATCGTTTATTGCATGAACAACATCAAGGAATCACGCAGTGCGCACATGCTTCTATGGATTATATTGTTTGCGAGGAATTTATGGGGCTTACGAGAAGGTCAACAGCTGTCTTTCCCGGAGATAATATCACCAAAACTGAAACGGAGAGAGGATATGTCATATTAGGATACTGTAAGACCTCTCTCCTTTTCTTTCATCAGGCGTCATACTCTTTTACCACGGCTTCTTTTGCTGGCGTAATCCAATGCATCCGCCATTGATTGCGGTACAGCATTGTCAAAGGAATAGCAATCCATGGAAAAGAGGAAATTGTAAATATTTTCTCCCTTTGCACGGTCCAACAGGGTACTGGCCATCAGGTTGTAGAAGGTCGTCTGAGTCCTGGTCTGTAGGAGGAGCGTGACATGAGACCAACGGTAGAATGCGAGGATACGCAACAGGATTACGGCGTAACCACGAAAGGTTCCGCCGATGGCCATCGCTGTGGGAGTGATGTTGTTATCGAGAAAGTCATCTTGTGCTAAACCGCTGAAAAGAAAAATATCAAAATTATCAAAATAAGCGGGACACGTAAATTTGATTAATAGAGATAGAGCATAAGTTTTTTATATATGAAGGTCAAGAAGAACTTACTTGGCAAAGAGTAACCAGTCCCACTCTAATAAAAGAAGAACAATTTGAGAAAACAGTTAAAGCTCTGACCTTTCTGTCCACCATTGTAGTACACTAGTCACCTGTTGCGACGCTTTGAGTACCAATTGCTTCTGAACATGCTGAAATTCACATATAACCAAACCAGTATATAACAATGGGCAATATAAAAGTGAGGAAACTTACGGGACGATACAAGGCCATAAACGGAATTGGCCTTATTCCTATGGCGGTAATAGTAGTCGCTGAGCGTGACGACAGCTGCCGCGGAGATGTCTTCACATCGCTGATGGGAAGAGTTGTACAACATCGTCAGGGATACATTTAGGAATGGAGCGTAACGATTGTTGGCCGCTTCTACGGCTAGCTCAAACGCCGCCCCGGTGTAAATAATGGCAGTGGCAACGTTGAAATCATACGGCAGAGAAGTGATCAGTTGGACGTGGACCGGACTACCACTCCAACTGCTGCTGTTGGTTAAGGTCAAAGAAACCCAACCAGCTAGAACCATCACCCACACCCCTTTCATTTTTCACTGCAAATTGGTTGCGATTAAATCGCCTCTAAATGTTGTATGCCAGTTCGCAGAAGTAAGAGGGAAATACCGCTGAGCGTTACACGATTGAAGACATATATATATTTGCAAAGAGGAGCTGCAGCTTGATACTCCGGTGCCACATCGGGCTATTGAGTGGCGGATCCACGTATGGGATTAGAATTACTCGTGCAGGTATCTTCCCCATGTGCGTCTATCCTGGTTTCGTAAGTAAGTAAGGAATCAGCTTCCGATGTGCATTGGCAGTAGTACAAATAACATGTACGTCTTCTCTTTGTACTCCCAATTGAATCTAGTGTCTATTGCGAAGAGAATTCTTTGCATTAAATCCGATTAGACATTGACCAGCTTACAAGCCTTACTACCTTTCGAAATGCCTTTTCACATATACCATTGTGTGATATGAGCAAATCAAATTCATATTTGTATGGAAACAGGACGAAAAACATTTAACTTTGTTATGTTGTTCAGTGAAACTACATTATATTTTATAGGAAGAGTGTGACCAATTTCGCATATGTCGCTAATATTTGGGAGTGAGAATATGCAACCTTAATCCCATGAGGCTTCCACTGTACATACGAGTTTGTATACGTGCCTCATTCCCAGAGGCAGTTGACGACATCGTTGATAGGTGCTTTCGACTACTCATATTAATGGATACCGTTAGTTCGTACTTCTTTTCATTCCGCCCAGACTTTTCCACGGCCTAGATAACACGTTGTGCTGTAAGATTTCCTTTTGCCTGGATAGTCTTTCACATAGCAGTAGAAAACGTAAGTCATGGAGGCCAAGACCCTAGCCGTGGATCGTCCGGTTCCTCAGCCAGTGGTCCATCCCTACATACTTCGCTTTCTTCAAGGTACAGGGTTATATATCCGCAAAATTCCTTTCACCACAACTGACCATGATTCTGACGATATCGTTCCGGGAAACACGATTAACTACTTCTTTTTATTGATTTCCATTGGTGCCGCATCACTGTCCGTTTTAGGTGGAATGACGTATATTGTCGAGTATTCGTTCATGAGCCCTCAGTTGGCTGACCTAGAGTTCTTCAGTCTCGTCAACGTTATATCCATTTTTAGTGAGTTCGTGCAGGCTTTCCTTATGGTACTCATCATGGTTGGATGCAGCAGCAAGCTGCTGCAGCTGATGGCAGCTCTTGATCAGACTTTACACAAGGTGCGCAAACGTTGACAGGCAAGCGAACAAGCACGCAGACACAGACACAGATAGACAGACAGACAGTAACATATGCTAAAATTAGTCTCAACTTCAGATTTTATCTTGTCCCGAAATTCGAAAACTTCGAGTCATAATGGTATTCTTCGCAATCTGGCATCTGGGCTGTACGGCATCTTTAATATTTGCCTCATACAAATATGCTGAATCGTGGACTCTACAACGCGGCGCAAATGGAAGTTCTACAGTCAACTGGACGACGATGGTGACATACCCCACACCAGAATGTGGATTCAGGGTGAGCTATTTGGGCCAGTTAATCTACAACTCGGTCTGCAGGGCATCCTCTACAAATTCCCTCTGCGTGCCGCAATATCTCCTGATCATGGTGGTGCTCGCGGTCGCGTACGCTTCCAACTGGATTAAAGAGGATATCTCCAAGGTCGAAGCTGGTCATGTTGATCGTCTCCGGCAAGGCCGGATACATTTCCGCAAGGTCCGCAGTTTGATGAACGAAGTCAATGACGTCTTCTCCTTGGTGGTCCTTGTCAGCTGCCTTCGCGATTTGGTGACGTGTGTGTCCACCATTGCGACGCTCCTCTCGCGGTTGGACAGAGAGATCGAAGAGTCTCTGGAGGATTACCTTGAACGGTATCAAAGCGAACGAGCGAATCTGTTCTTTGTCTATGCACAGGCAGCGAATGGAATTGGCAACGCCCTTTTTCGGTGGTCTGCGCTTTTGTACTGCGATAATCAGGTAATGTCTTTCTGATCAGCACGAGTTGGAGAAAATAAAAATAAATGATTCGTCACACAGAGTTCGGCTATTAAGAAGGTGATTATTCGCCTGCAAATATCAACGACAGATCCCAAACTGGAGAAGGAATGTTCAGTCTTTTTGGAGGAGCTAAGCGGGGAGGATACCACCGTTTCCGCAGGCGGTTTTGTGCCCATAACGAAGGAGAGCTTAGCAGCAGTACGACTGATTGAATAACTTAGACTAATTTGATTTGTCTTAATATACAAAAGCTATCTAAGAAAAGTTGTTTCAGATGCTGGGATTGCTACTGACTTATACGCTACTCATCTACCAGACAAGGGACTCCAAGGGAGATATGATACAGTTGATGAAGTTGACGGAGGCCACGAAGCGCCTGACGAAATTCTCGCTCGACCTTCGGGCAACAGCTGCCAAAGCCCTCTCGCAAAACTGCTCCTCCCACATCGACTCAAGCTTATTTGTTCCAGGCTAAACATGCATATTTGAGGATATCGTACACGTGTATGCTGCTTTTGAAACAGTTAGATGGTATGGTATACTGCAAACGGTTGTTTAATTAAGTTATACAAAATCTACTGCCGCGATAATAGCGACCTACGGTTGGCACCAATTCCGTTGACGATGAAATTCAATTCTGTGAAAGGTGACCAGCACATTAAGTATATGTTAACACTGAAAAAATCAAATCATCAAATTCCGCCAGCGGAACTTAATACGTCAAGATGAACAATCAGTTTGACGAAATTGATTACTTGTGAGTGAGGTAAGGTTACCGTGAATACAGTTTCTTATAGTCCATCAAAAGCGCGACTGAAGCGGTCAACGAGAACCTCTGACTTGTCAGTGGAGAAAGCCTTCTTCACTGAGCGATGCTGAGCCCCCTTGACTTCATTTGCCTCACCCGGCAACAGGTTACTGTCGCGATCTTTCTGCAGGCTGGCCGCTGATTGCGCCGTCAATGGAGTTACCTTTCGTGGATTAAAGAAATTATCCGGCGGGGCAAAGCCAAAAATTGCTGCTGGATCAATGAGAGTGTTGTGCTTTCCTGCGGCGACGGCGGACTCTGTGTCAGGCCTTCCGGTGGTCTAAATTTGTCGGGAAATATTAATTGCAAGCACAATTTGAGTCTTTCAAAACACATTATTATACCTGATCAATAGAGGCTTTTCCGGCGTTACTCCCGCTGGTAGTGGTCTCCATTCCGGGAAAGATGTGAAACTCTTGGAAGAAACCTTGGGTCAAGCCATCATTTGTATCCAAGAACCTAGTCTATTAAGACAAACCCGATAAAAGTATATATTCAGCTTACTACATTTCGGTCTCTGTCTATGTCTGTCTGTTTGTCTGTCTCTGTCTGTCCATCCGTCCGTTCGTCCATCTGTTTGACTGCCAGTCTGATCGTATCGGGAGATGTTGCCTGTTAACTAGAAAGAGATTCGATACCTGATTTGTGACCAACATGTTCTCCCCAATCTTTTCTACATTTGTCGAAGTATTTCCTTTGGGCACATTAACTGCAACGTTAGTAGCCGGTGCTGCTTTTTTCATTTGCTGCTGCATCTGCTGCATCTCCGCCTGCATCCGCACCATATCGTCCATCCCGTCCCCACCCATTCCGCCCCCGAAACTGGCCAGCTGGCCCAAATCTCCACCCATCCCTCCCATACCCGTCATCCCGCTCATTCCGTTGGCAATGTTAGGGTCCGATCCGATGAACTGATCACCACCCATGTCGTTGTTGCCGGCACTGAAACGACCGGTCGGTTGATACATGGACGGTCCGACCCCGAAGCGCTGTCTCGGTTCGTACATCGGCATGTTTAATCCGGCGTACTGTTGCTGCTGTCGGGGTTCGTAAACGTACGTGGAACGGCCTTCACCAGTGTAGCCTCGTACAGAGTCTCCATACCCGCGCGGTCCGTTGTAGCCGTATCGATTATAAGGAGCGAATTGTCCTGTCAATCAAAACTAAATTACAGTCCAAAAATTACACTAACAAGTAGAAGATTTCACGGTTAAAACTTGTGTTCTTTCATTTCTTCGAAAAAAATGAGTTTTAATGGTTTGATTTCGTTGCAATATTTCTTTCAACTTAAGAGAACGATCACTTTGGAACATATATTAATTGTGCAAAATTACAATCACACATATAATGTCCACGCTAATAAGGTGCTGTTTCCTGTGAATAATTGAATGTGCACTTCCTGCCGCACCCAGGTCTTCATTTGTAATGAGATGAGAGAAATGTGACCATGCGGAAACTGCTATCAACAATAAAGAAAGCAGAAAAAAGCGAGCCGGCCGTGACTGTTGCTGGTCTCGTATGCGACCTGTGTGTAACTGTCTTGGTCAAGGCCCCATAAAGTCGTAACCCACAAATCAAAATGTCTCACTCTGCTGCACATGGCTCACATCAAGCAGATGGAACGTCTTCAAAAATGGCTGCTTCAAATCCCCCCCCCCCATGATATCGCTCATTTTGTTACGAAAACATATTCTAGTTTGGACCCGAAAGTCAACAAGAAGTTTGTATTTAAATTATGAATTATTCTAATAATAATATCAATGTATAATTTTGTCAAGTCGCAGACATGACACTGTAGTTTTGACATTGTTGATAATTCAAAAATGGATGTTTATTATAAGCATAAAATACTGTTGCGGACTGACCTTGTCCTTGATTGAACGGGGAGCCGAAAATGCCATCCATCCCGTTACGACCCATCATGGCATTGCTATTAAAGGGTGAATTGGGATCACCGCCGCCGCCAAAACCCGGGCCAAAACTAGGATCTATTCCACCTCCGCCAAAGGTCTGCCGAGCAAACCGAGGATTGGCAAAACATGATGCTGGCACAAGCAAGAAACAAACCATTAGAGTCTTCATCTTGAGTGCTGAGGTAAAGTGTTGAAGAAGTGAGACGTCTGTGAGATCACTGACTGCTAATGTACAAAGAAAGAAAGAAAGAAAGAACGCGATGCGAAACAAAGTGAGAGATTTTGCTACTCCGTGAAGAAGAGATGAGAGACTCTCGCCCGCAGCGGTGCAAAGAAACACGAGTGGCGTGGGCAAATAAACGCTTTTTTTTATGTTTAAGTACCGGGCTTGATTACTATAGAGTTTAGATCCATATTCACAACTATCTAGTGGTAGAAACTGGAAAGAAGCTGGGCACGCCATCTGGCGGGTGTAGCCTTTCGTTAGCGCTTTTTCTTAGGAAGGGCGTAATTTAGTGTACTTGTTACTGTCCCTTTGTCTCCGAATTCTTACAGATTTCATTCAAAGTCGTTCGATTAATATTACAGTGCGTTGTTGTCAGTGGACAACTGCTTTGTCTTTAGTAACTCACAATACTTTCCACGTTTCGTGCTTCGTCACCGGGTTATTTCCACGTAGAGAAGTACCTTGCAGCACGAGAACTGTATGAAAACAACAACATTAAACTATAATTATTTCAATGTACAGTTGAAAGCGTAAAAAACAAAGTCACTACGTGTGTGTGCTACTCAAACACCAAACACAAGTATTTATATATTGCCACTCACGTTAGTTCAATTTTATAGCAGTTCATAAGTAAGATTTCAACTTGTATCTCACATTTTCTTTTCCTTTTGTGTTATAAATTATGCATAAACTTTTGCTGTCAACTTTGGGGGTGATATTGTGTGTACTGGTGGGGAGCGCCTTTTGCCGTCGCTCGAAGTGCAGTCAATTCAGTGAGCCCGGCTCCTCAGACGACGCTGCTAACGTTAATTTCAGTATGGACGACAGCCGTAACCGAGAAAGTAGCCCTCGAAACCCAGAAATAGTTCCCGTTACACCTGATTTTATAAGAGTTGAGATAGAGATCCAGTGACTGGAGAACCCAGGTGGAATCCTCTCAAACGGAAAAAAATGCGACTTTTTCAAGTCATGTGATTCGAGGATTTACGCTTCCTTGGATGCGTAAGTTTTCCGTCTATAATTTTAAGATTTTTGTTGTAGATTGAGATTATCTAGATTTATTGAAAAATACCGTCTACCAATTAGAACGACTCATATTAGTTTTAAAATGGTTGCTTAATATAATTGTTTTTTAATACAACTGTTTCATGCGGAAAAAATTATTAGCGACTGGGCGACTAGCGACTATCTCAATATGAAAATAGATACTGCGATCCATACTGGAGAATGTTAATAATAGAGCAATATTTGATTGTCAGGGATAAACCCCTGTCCCCTTGGCCGGGATCAATTCCACCCGTCAAATGGCCAGTCATCTTCGAAGCGAGCAATACAAACTCCCCCACTATCGCCAAATCCGTCAACATGGACATTTGTGGAGGAGCGCTCAGCGTAAGTTGAACCTCTTAATTTATTTCCTGCCAGCGGTTTCTTTATCGTACGTGACGTACAGGACACTAATTATAGAAAGTGAATTTACGCGTTCATGTTGTGGACGTGGACTCTATTACCACAAACGACAACCTGAGCAACTTTAACTGCCTTTTCGACATCCCTCCAAGAGATATTGCAACGAACGCCCAGTCCGCCGAGTGGGGCCCATCCAATACCTGGACGCCCACTCCGACTAACGATAAAATTCGGTACGAAGATTCAACGTCAAAATAACTGCTCTACCTAAAATCTTTATTTTTGAATATTCCCATATTCTCATTTCAGATTATTTACTCGCATGCGGGTGTACCAGATACCCGCTTCTGACTGTCGCGTCGACGGTAACATAAATTATCAAGGTGGCTAACTAAAACGCAGGAAAAATATTTTATCGAAGCATGTTTCCTCTGTTTACTGTAGACAATCTCTCGCCACAGGCCACCATCACCGGTGCAGGAGATCGCTTCCGGGACGGAACATCGAGTTCAGCGGTGGCAAACCTTCGTGCTACAGGCCAAAACGAATTCATCCGAATAGACGTAGAACTTGTGCAACTCCTCAATCCCCAGGGTGTAGCCCAGACGGGTAAGCCATGCGACCCAACAGGAGCCTGCGACCCCTTCATCACAGCCTATCTCGACGCGTGAGAGCAATCCTTATTACTGTATCAAACATGTAATAGAGGAATCAATCAAATTTTTTTTGTTTCTTCTAGGGATAAGCCACTCGCCTCCTGGCCCGGACCAAAAACTCTCCCAGAATTCACCAAGGTCTTCAAGGCTTCCAACACCAATTCACCCATCATCAACAAGAACATAACCAAAACGATTTGTGGTGGATCTGTCAACGTAAGGCCAATAAAGCGCATTAGTTCTAGTGACCCCATATATATATGTACGCGTATTCACGTGTTATTATAGAAGTTGAATTTGAGGGTACATGTGATGGACAGCGACACACTGAGCCACAACGACCCAATCGGGGACTTTGCATGTGTGTTTGCCGTAAACTACCGCCTCGTCGCTCCAGACATTTCCTCCTCAGACTGGATGCCCACACAAGACTGCATCGCGCTCAATCAGAAGAATGATATACGGTAGGGAAGCGGTTTCTTCCTTCTCTCCCATTATTAACTGATGAATTTGCTGCTTGCAGGCTCCAATACCGGTACCGCGTATATGACATCCCACAGTCAGAATGCGGCATCCAATTTACCCCCAAAAATCAATGACCTATCCAAGCAGCTTCCGTTGTTGTTCGCACACAACACTACAAGTCGTCTTCCAGAAACAAATGCTGGCTAGGGAAAATGCTAATTAAAATATTCAGTTTGTAAAATCACAAATATGCTATGCCGTAAGAAGGATGGTAATAATTATAGAATCGGTGAAGCTAGTACTGTAGTAGTGTAGACACTCATCTGGTAGATAGGTGGTCAGTAATGTCAGCACAGCAAGTAGTGATCGGCGGGAGGGAGGCATCGTTTCAGTCTACGCTGAGTACCACCAGTGATACCATTTCTCATACTCGAACCGATCGCAATGAGCCCAATATTCGAACTCGGGAGGATCTACAATTACAACCGTAAGATGTATGGAATACTAATTAATAACAGTGCTACTGTACCAGGCATAAACTAAAGACATACCGAGCCAGTGATTGGGATGAACTGTCTTGTAGACTGGCTCGCTGTACCTGTGAACCGGGCAAAAAGAAGAACCACTATGAGGCAGATGGCATTTACAAGACTACATTGAGTCCTACCATTTGCCCACTTCCCAATCGGGAACATCCTTCATCAACTCCGCCTCTGCCTCGTAATTTCTGCGAATTCGCCTGAGATACCTATAATAAAAACAACACGCACACAAATATCATTGTGAGACATCCCATGCATTACTAAGATGCATAAATAACGGTCAAGAGACGGAATCGGGAGAAACTTAACCCACAGATAAGCAAGACCTCGAAAATCTTCCAGTTCTACCTCAAATAATTTGCTTTGAAACAAGACATGTGTGTTGCGATTACGAGAGACACTACAAAACTTGTCTTTCCGAATTCCTGGTAACGAAAACGCACACTACATAAACTCCAAGCAATCACCCGATCAATCGACGCGAGTCGTGATACATGAGAACAAGTTACCTACCTCCCAGTGAACGTTATCAATCAATACAAATTCATACAAAAGGAGTAAAGCGAAGTTATCTGCAGTTGAAAGTTTTCCATTTTTCAAAGCAAATAACCCTCAGCACAGCGAAGGAACTCCGAAACGAGCTAATTTTTAGTATAAGGTGAAATCTGTATTTCGGCTCACTCATGGGTTTTTCTCTGATGACAGGTGCTTGATTATTTGATTTTTCGTACTATATTCTAGTAAACTATAGCACTTCTGAAAATGAAATAACCAAGCACCTACCATCAAAGAGAAACCCATGAGTGAGCAGACTTATCGACTAAGTGGAGGGTGAGTCGAAATACATAATTCTCCTCATACTGTGATCACTTACAAACGATCGCGTTCAGCAAAGAGCAGCGGTTGCATGGCCACCTTCGCATCGAGAATCTCCACTTGCTGGGCCCTACAACCACATCCAACAATACTTATTTTTTCCCCACAATTTCATTTACAAGAGAAAACTCCGCAACACATACTTGTAACGAAACATGCCCCTCTCGTAGAGGATCAATCCGAAGAAAGTGAAGAGGATAAAGGCGAGAAACTGCTTGTTGTGAGAGGGGAAGGGGCGCTGAGGGATGCGATTCCAGTCAAACTCGGCATACCCACCCACCGGTGGCAGGTCTTGCTTGTAGGGGATTAGACGGTTGGTCACGACATTTCGGCTCTGTTGAAGTCCTTTGGCAGCTGCTAAAAGCTGTGAAAAGGGAAGAAGAGCCAACATGATTGACAAAGTATAAATGGGTGCTTGTGTAACCGCGTCAACCGCAAACAAATAACGCATTTTTATAGTCACTGCAGCATTCTCTTCCAAGTGATTTTCTTACCAAGCGCGGACTCCGCAGCAAGAGCGGAAGCATTTCCGCTTGTGAAGCCTAGACAGGCGCTTAAATTGTTTCCATGCAAGGATCAAGTATGAAGGTTAATAGTGAGGAAAACAATGCAATGACAAAACAGGAACAACTTAGGTGCTGCAATGCTGACACTTTTCTTCCTAAACCCCTAGAGGAGGGCGACGGTACAGAAAGGCGTGACTTAAAGTGGGCGGCACAGCAGCAAGAGCAACATCCTCGAGTTTTTATAAACACATGGCAAAAACCTTGCCCTAACCGACTCAAGCCATTTAACTCGGCATATGTATAAGTTAAATATTGCACAAGCTACATAGTTTAACTCGGTCAGTTCAAAGTTTTTGCTACGTGTGTTTGCTTTCACTCGATGGAGAAGGAATGGTGTATATTAGTACACTATATACTGCAATGCAGTGGTCTCAGAGATTTCTCCATTTCAGACCAATTTCTCCGATTTTCCTTTTTGGTTTAATTCTGCACAAGTTTAAGCGTTCGTCCAGTATTACTTTACGCTGACAAGTTATTTACTAGTATTAGAGAGTTCTTGCAAACGATATACCGCACGGTATAGCGGTACAGTATAGAAAAGTTTACTGTACTGTCCCGATCATTTGGTGCTGCTTTTTAGACCCACCGTTATATTATGACTAAACTGTTTCTGCAGTTTCTCTTTCACTGCAGTCATAATATACGGTGGGTCTAAAAAGCATCACCAAATGATCGAGACAGTACAGTACACTTTTCTATACTGTACCGCTATACCGTGCGGTAAACAGTTTGCAAGAACTCTCTATTGTAATATAGTTGGCATACGCGTATGAGTAATAAGTTAACGTTACAGAAGTAGTAGCTAGCCCTGGGCGAGCTTAATGTCGTCTCGCTGGCCTCGGTGGCGGTGGAGCAGGTCGTCGTGGCGGACGGCGGTGGACGGACGTTCGAACGGACTCCGAGCGCAATTGCGGCACAGCACGCTCATTCAAACAGGGAACTAGGCTGTAGAAACCGCAAGGTCCTCGTTTGATGAGGAATGCGATGAGAACGACTAAGCCAGCCGCCCCGAAACATGACGCTGCAATGATAATTATAAATACTGCACTTTTCTCAACTGAAACTCCCATCTCTAGGTTGCATCCATTAGCTTCAAGAATCAAGGTAATATAACAGGATGATAAGTTGCCGCTTACCCACTACAGCGAACAATTTTGTCTTATTAATTCCGTCCGCCGGTTGAATCACTGCAGAGACCTCGGTTGGGTCCATGCCGAGCATTTCTAGGTCAAGATATTTTCGCATAGGGTTCTCCGATGTGATGGACTTGGGCACCGGAAGGAACTCCGGAGGAACGGTATACTCCGGTCTCCTCTTCATGGTCCCTCTATCTTGAGTGCCCGAAATGGAGAGACTATTTTGAGATGAATCATTTAGATCAATCAAACTAGGGCTTGGAGTGGCCTGAGTCGTCTCAGGAGTCGGGGTCGTGGTTGTGGTCGTCCATATAATAATCGGCTTAGTAGCCGTCGTGGTGGATGATGACGTGGTACTAGGAGCCGGCGCATCTGATTTATCTTCCGACGTCTGCGGCATTATTGTGGTAGTCGTCGAGTACTTTGGGTATAACCGTTCACCGTCAGATGAAATGATCCAGTTGTGTGTGGAAGTTTCATCCATCGGCTTGGGCGTTGTTCGCACAGGAGGGTACTGCATTGTAGGCATGGGCGGTCTAGCGTTTTGACCGAGAGGATAGGTCTGAAACAATACCAAATTGGCGTATACTACTGTACAGTATGATCCGACCGAATACGTTACTCAGCATCCAAGAACGAATGCATTTTACATACTGGGTGGCCAAGTTCGGTTCCTCCTGTTTGACCACCTATGCGCAGTACGGTCTCTCGATTCGTTGGACCATTCGGCAAAGGGATAATGCCCTGCTGCTGTGGTGCGTGATCGGAGGACGGGGTCTGGTAATGTCGGAATGTCGGCGGGTCCAAAAACCGTGACTCCGGAGAGGGCCACATATTTTGACTCCGTAGAAGGATCGGAAGATCTACACCGAAGAAAACATATTGACCATTCGATCACTGCATGTCAATGACGAACAGCAAATTTCTATGCTTACCCGCTTCTCGTTCCAGAAGAATGTCGTCCAGACCGATATAACCACCATGCGGCGGCGCCCTCGGGTTAATCGTGGCCTCAAACATCAACTAAAGAACAATGAAAGTAATTTTTTCGGTGTCATCGCGGTGATGAGAGGTCAGGGTCTCTCTTACTTACCTGAAAGGTTCCCCTTTCAATGACGACCTGAGCTTCCAGCCATTCAAATGACTGCTGTCCGGTCCTTTCCCATATTATCTGATCTGGTCGCGCGAGGACCTTTTTATAAACCGTCAAACGACCGACGCTGCTTCCTCGCATATGATACCAAAACTTCTGTAATAATTACTTATGAAACAAAATTTTGCAATTCATACTAAGGAGAAGTAAGGGTGAGAATATGATTACAAGTGTGAGATTGATGGGACTCTCGACACGGGGACCGATCAGTTGAGCGTGCGGCTGGACATCCATATTTCGAGGGTAAGCCGGATTATTAGCGCCAAGAGTGTTTGTCGGGTAACTGGCAAATCCTTGTTGGCTGTAGTTTGGCGGAGCAGGAGCAGCTGGTACAGGGTATACCGGGTCTGAATACGCGTAGTTATAACCGGGAAGATCGTACGGTTTGACGTCCGAATTGGTATCCATACTCGGAGCTGGACCATTAGTACCACCGTAATCAATGGGCTGAAAAAAATTTCCCAGTTTATGTGCCTATTACCTATAGCCTTTTTAATCCCCGAGATCCCAACTATTCCTCGAAGATAATTAAAATAATACAATTGTTAATGTAAATTGTAAAAGTTCTTGCAAAGTTTAGAATAATCCAATCAGTATAATTCTTAAATGCATAAATGGACTGCTGCGCTAACCTGGTTGGGTTGACGGTAGGTATTATAAGAGGTCGATAGCGGAGCAGCGCCTCCGTAGCGATTTTGGTGTTGAGAATTGTAAGAGCTTAACTGTGATGCATAATTCTGACCGTAGAGGTACGCCGCCACAGGTGGAGATAGGAGGAATGCAGCCTTTAGTTTGACTGGAGATTTAAGCGGCGGTTGGGATGGAAAGGTGGGCGGAAGGTGTAGCGGACCGACAGACGGTCTCCGGGCGAAGGACCTCGACGCGATGCCTGTCTGTGCTGCCAAAAGTTCGTCTGGTTCCGGCGGATCAACATTGTCCGGATCAACGGGGGGAGATGGTCGACGAAAGTCAGCTCCGTCCAGGTACAAATAAAATCCAACTAGCGACGAAAAACCCGAAGATAATTCTTTAATTATAACGTAAACTTCACCCGAACATAAATACTAATACAAAGTTTAAGACGTTACAAGCATCTTTTCCAGGTGTATGATCGCCCTGTATCCGATACCATCCAGATCCGCCGGAGCCACGGTTGCGACGCCAGTCCAACTGGTCGATTGGAGTCATTTCCTGTGTCCAGCCACACATGCTAAATTCAAAGTCACATGTCGTGGCTAGACCCATGCTGCCATAATTGTATCCGCCCGTGGCAGGATGCTGGCTCGTCACTCGGTAAGGTGCAAGGCTTGCCAGGGTAAAAGTAATACCGCACCACTGCATGACCCTAACAAAATGAAACATCCTCTTGTTCACCGTACTGGGAAGAAGATCGGGGAAAATTTTAAGGGAGAATGAGTGAGCCAGCAAGCATTTCGTTGTAAATTACCCTAGATTCCATAATCTGTGCCGAAAGTATTGTTCACAATCAAAACTGAAGTCATTGCCGTATACTCGCTAGATAGATCTTCACTGCATGCTCAATTCCAGGTGAAGTTATTTTGATTGACAAGACCGACAAGGCTGCTCTGACCTTTTCAATCAGCGAAACCAGGTGGCCCTCTGGTACATGCTATACATGTAGCCAAATCTGTGACAATTAGGTGCTCCTGTCATTGCAGAGTCACAGAACACCGACACTATACCAAGCACCGGTAAATGTATATCCGGCATGTAACTGGATCCACCCACGGCTTGAGGGTTGGTCCACCGACCCTCCGCTCCGCATCTAACGGAACAAGGTTCTCGCAACATCTCATTAAATATCATTGATATGTATGACTACCTACGTACCTACTACACCTGGTGGTACCGGTACAAGTACCAGGTATACGTTGTGCTCCTTTAGGCTTTTTACGTGCCGGAAGGAACTCATACGATCGGGTACCTTATTCTAGTCGGATGCCGCCTAGGACCTGGTTTTATGGCTACGTGTCTTTCACCGACAAAACCGCAAAATCTGAAAATTCTGTTCACAGGAAAGAAAAAAATTCCCAAAATGCTATAATCGAATCAAATGCCAGCCGTCGCTGACGTCCAGAGAACTACTAAAGTACCAAAGCCCTAAACTACTAGTAGATGACCCCCAACAAATCACACTAATGCCCCCTATACGATACCGAGTCTGAAAAATCGGACACGAGTTAGGTTACTATGTTAGAACATACGGCGTAGGAGTTGCGACTTTTCCGGGCTTTAGGCTTACAGTGGACTTCAAGCAGATTCCGCGGTAATAGGCCTATATTACGTAAGCACGTTGAGGCTGAGCTCCCTCTCTAATCCCCTCAATGCTTGCCATTGATAGCAAGCATTGAGGGTTTGCTGTCATCTTTTTCTCTCTCCAGAAGTGTTTACTTTTCTAAACCTTTTTTTTGAAGGCCATCATTGTACCTTCTTATTCCCTACTAAACATCTTACCGCCAAGGAGGTTGTGGTCTATCGTTCCTTAGTCGTTTGGTGGGAGCTGAGCCATCTTGATCAGCATGAGCAGCATCACCAACACTCCCCAAACTCCCCGCAATCTTGCCCGTTTACATAAGTACATTTATCGCTACAGCCGTCTAGGCAGAGTGGACCTCATTAAGGCGAGGATCGCGCAACAGGACCTTTCTCTCGAGGATATCCACGAATGTGTCACGCTGAATCCTCATGGTACAGTAAAAACAATATCCGCAGCGCCTATTATTAGATAGATCATTCTTCTCACCACATCCTTATTCCGTAGGAGAGTCGTGCCTTGTGGCCGCAGCGAGACAGGGCCATCTAGACGTGGTGAAATATTTGGTCGAAGAGGCATCTGTTGATGTCGAACAGAGGGGAACTGTTCAATTTGAAGGTATAGTCTCGCATGCTAATCAATCAATCGAGCACTCCAATCAAGCACGTATTATTGAGTCATGTGGTTTGGCTGTCGATTGTTAATATCATATTGAAGCATGCAGTCACGTGGTTAATTCATCTGTTGGGAAAGGCAGAAGTCACGTGCTCGATCGGTTGTTTATGAAATGAACCCATTGCATATTGATTCTTTTTTGCCTTTATTAAACAGATGACTTCTCTTGATTGGGTCGAGAAAGAACGACAAATTTTGGCTTAATAATTGTGGGATTTTGTTATTTGAGAAATGGGAAAAAGTATTTACGATTGTGGTTGGTTGATGGTGTACACAGAAGAAGCATTGATTTTGACAGTTTTTGCTGCTGGCGCAGTGCCCAGAATAACAGAGCCAGCTGTTTTTTCCACACATCGGCAAATGGTGTGCCTCGTTTAGTGCCAATATTTGCAATTTTTAATGCATCGCTGGTGAGTGGAGATGGAGTGTCGAGTCGACTCGTATGGCGCAACTTAGCAAACCAAAATAGTGGAAAGTGCTATTATGAAACATTTATTATTTTTGTATCGATCGCTTAGTTACTATCCCTACTATGTGCAGCCGTTTCTAGCTAGGCTGGATGAAACCAATACGTTTTTCCTGCAATTGCAAGAAAGTGATACAACGTTTCCTTAGTTATAGCTAAAAATAGTGCTTGATATGTGTGTGAAATACTAAAATTGATGTAACAATTGTAAAATTCGTGATTTTTTTGCCATATTTATTCCCAGATCGGTTACTTGATTGAACGAATGATTTCGCCTGACTTCAGCATGATGATTGGCCGGCCGATTAGAGATACTAGTACTGCCAGAAAGGGTACTAATTTTAGATTTAATTGTTCCAGGTGATAAAGTAGAAGGCGCTTCAGCCTTATGGTCAGCGGCGGCGGCAGGATTTGTGGATGTCGTCAAATATCTCGTCTCGGAATGTGCGGCAAGCGTAAACGGCGTCACCTCCACCAACTCCACACCGCTTCGCGCAGCCTGTTACGACGGTCGCATGCTGATAGTCAGATTCCTGGTGGAGAGTGGTGCAGATCTGGAAATCGCCAACCGGCATGGTAAGGCTTCACTCGAGGTGGATACGCTGCTGAAGATCTCATTGGTCTGGAAGATAGTCATTCGTACGAGTCTCGAAAACAGATGGATATATAGCAGTGGACATATAGGCAGGCATGCACGTTTGCATGCTGACAGAAAGACAGACATACATACAGGTAAACAGACAGCAGACAGACAGAGACAGACAGACGACACACACACACACACACACACACATTGAGGCATTCAGACAAACAGGCAGGCAGACTGAGGTACATTTGTTTTATGTTTTGTCCACAGGGCACACGTCCCTTATGATTGCCTGCTACCGTGGACATATACCCATTGTGAAATATCTACTGGAGCGTGGGGCCACGGTCAACCGGAAAAGCATAAAAGGTTAGAATTTGAACAATTGTAAATGCGATTTTCCCCAGGATGAGGGTGTCGTTTGGTTTTCTCGACCTGATGATTGACACTTTTCCGTCTTGTTCATGAGTTCTTTCTTGTGTTCCAGGGAATACCGCACTTCACGACTGTGCCGAATCCGGTCATGTGGACATCATGCAGTTGCTGATGCAGCACGGTGCACAAATGGAAAAGGACGCCTATGGCATGACTCCCTTGGTCTCAGCCGCCGTGGTCGGCCACAAGAACGTCGTCGAGTATCTCATAAACCGCTCCGACTGTCCGCTGGAAGAGAAGATCAACTCCCTGGAGCTCCTCGGTGCGACCTACATCGACCGGAAACACAACCTGGTGGAGGGACTGCGGTTGTGGGAGAGAGCAATGCATGACCGGTTTCCTGTAGTGGAGGATACTGCAGCTGTCGCTATGCCCAAAATTGTTCGGGACTCACCCGTAGCTGTTATGTGAGTATAGATTACATATTTCTTTTCGTTTATTATTTGCATATACATACATTTTACATCTTCAGGCTAAGGACGAAAGAGTTTGCCACATTGGACGAGCTGAGGATTATGGGAGATGATCCCAATGAAATAAGGGTTCAAGCTCTTCTTGTGAGGGAGAGAATCTTGGGCGCCGCTCATCCAGAGACCTCTTATTTGTTGCGTTACCGGGGAGCTGTTTTTGCTGACCAAGGTGGGTGTTAATCAGTCAACAGACAAAGTATGATTAATAAATCAACTGTTGCTCCGGTTGCCAATACTTCTCTACGTACTCGTACGGTTTCGCTGCTTAGATTGCATTAATTTGTGTTGTGCTGTTTGATATGTATAGGAGACTTCAGACGTTGCCTGCAGCTGTGGAGTTACGCGCTGGAAGTGCAATTGCAAAATCTAGAACCCCTCAACCCCATGACTGTCTCCAGTTTCGTCTCCTTCGCCGAGCTTTTCTCGTTCAAGGAGACTCAGCAATCTCTCTACGGTGTGCAGAATATCACTTGGGTCGACTTCAAATTGGTCTTTGACAAGATATTTACGGAAATTATGCGCGGCCATCGGATGGTGACTGCCGACTCGACTGCAGTTCACAGCAGAGATGTCAACTCGTTCGACCGGATTTTGGTAGTTTGCTTGCATTTGATCAGTCTGTTTGTCCGGATGAAATCGACGGTGGATGAGGATTTGATCCGGGACATCACAACCAAAGTCTATTACCTCATGAAGTTCAGCCCGGTAAGTAAGATGTCAATTTCGCGACTGTAAGGCATGGGGGCCGATAGGTACAAAGCTAGTAACTGTACTGGTAGACCGACAGAGAGGCAGGCCAATGGCAGGAAGCAGGTTTCATTTGTTTTTGACACACTGGGTTATCTTTTCAGAGAGGAAAGTGCCAACGGACACTCCTTCATCTCGCTTGTGCTAAGGACTCTACCAACTTGGCTCCCTATCGTGCTTTCAGTTTCCCCTGTAAGGACACCATACAGTATTTAATCGAAATGGGAGCGGATACCAACGCCCAGGACGCGGACGGCAACTCTGTCCTCTGTGTTCTCGCTCAACAGCACCCGGTGAATAACGAATTGGTGGCACTCATGTTGAGTCACGGTGCCCACATTGACATTGCCAACAAAGATCACCTGTAAGTTCCTCTTCCGGCCAATATTACTTTCTTTCTTTCCCGTCTGATATCCTATTTGAGCGTCTGCCTAGCTAGATATCTGTCGTTCCTGTGTGTTTGTCTCTTTCTCCCATTTTTGTTATTATAATTTAAAAACACTTGCGAGAAGGTGATTAATTTGTGTTCGCAGATCGGCCTTCAAGTTTCTCAAGAAGAGCCCTATCGTTTATACCCGGCAAAACTTCCCGGCACTGCGCTGCCTAGCAGCTCAAACAATACGGCAGCAGAATATACCTCATCATCGAGTGGGCGAGCGACTGGAAAGATTTATCTGTCTCCATTAGCGGAGGTGAGGTGACACACCTCGACCACGAGAGAGTGAAAGAGTTGTGATGATGGTACACCTGTTTTTATCCCTTTTACAGATTGTATGTAAGTAACCCTTTCTTTCTATTGTGTCACAGAGATTTAGTGGTGGGTGTATGACTGACTGACTGCGTGTTTTGAGCTTTTCACAAGCGGATTGTATATATCAAGTATTTTCTCAGAGGTATCATCATGTTTCATTATGTCATTTATTTTTATTTGTTGCATATTGCATTTGCGTCGTGAAGTTTTACGTGGGATTGAAAATTGTCGGTATTTAAATCTTTCACTCAAGTCTTGAATAGGCGTAAATGTTATCTGTCGTTGATCACAAGGAAATTGCAATTTAGAATTCCTGCGTCTTTGTGGGGCGCGAGTAAGTTTATTCATTTTGTTTACGCTCCGGCGACGCCCAGTGCAACCTTTCGCTCGCGCAACCACTCACTCACGTATTGCGCATGATCGTATTGAACTAAATCTGAACAATACAGGCATCGGAACAGTGAAAAACGATGCTATTGTGAATGACTTGCTAGGACTGGAGGTTAATTAAGGGAAGCGATGGCGTTACTCTTGCTTCTCCCGCTATCGGACGTTTTCTTTCCTGATTTTATGCATATATGATTTGTTCATTACTTGTATTACTTTGCATATTGTGGAAATACCATATATGAGAGGTCCCTTGAGGCTTTGCCATCGTAGGACCTCTGGTCTCTCGTACCTCGATATCAGGGTGTGGCCGTGAAGACTGTTTCAGGATTAACGTGGGTACTAGAAACATGCATACGTCTGGCGAAGTTTCTCCGGCCACCTTCGCGTCATTCCAAGGCCTACCAGCAACGAACAAGATCCCCTTTTTATCAAAGATTCTGAAAGAAGTAGCAGTGAAATTATTCAGGATTAACAAATGTAATTTATTGCGCCGGCTATCGTGATTATTAAACACTCTGTACTGTACTGCCGCAATTATAACGGTCGGTTTTTGCACCCGAGCAGCGCACTCGGCCTGTGTGTGTTGGCTGGGTGCCAACTCATGACGGAGGCGCGTGTGACGGAGGCGGGGCTTAACTGACCGTTATAATCGTGGCAGTACAGTATTACTATCTTAAGAAGCGATTTTGTAAGTTCCTGAAACACCTTTCCCAGGCGCCTGGCTCTTTGAAATTGACTAATAACTAGTCGAAACAGTGATGAGCGTTGAAACTCAGGATACAGTTACTAGTACCTTCTCCAGTTTCCCTCGTGATTAGAACTGTGCGATGTATCGTACCGTACCGTACTATTGTACAAAACGAAAACTGTAGCGTAATACATGATTACAGTTATGTACCTCTAGTTCATCGGACTTCATATAGAACTTTATATAGAACTTCATCCAGCCCATAATGAGGTCCGGCGGAAAATTAAAAAGTATGATATATACAGTACGCGTATTTAGCACAACGCGAATCAGTTTGCTTTTCAAGTGTACTTGATGATACGAGTATCTGCTTTGAAAGGCGGGCAGTTTCCGTGGATTTATTGATGCAAAATTGTACTAGAAATTGACATTCATACCGAACCACTCTGCTTACGTCCAATGGTAAGGTCTTCTTCTTCAATCCAACGATCTTCTGTAGCGTTTCTTTTTTGACCCTATTTTTTCGCATCACTTTACCGAGGTTCTCGTTGAGAGCCGGGTGTATTTTAACATCATTGTTCGCCCTGCCTCCTGCCTCTCTCCCATGCGTGTGCCAATTGAGCAACGGTTATGGAATACGTGCATATAACATGTTGCTGGTCAAGGCTACCGATCAACGTGCCCTTCTAACGAACAGCAAATTAATCCATCTTTCTGTGAAAAAATCTCTCAATCTGAGGCTTACTTACATGCAACAGAATCAACCATTATATCATCTCATCCTAATCATCGCTAGAGGGAAATGAGTCAGAATAAGGGAGACTAATTAGGCTAAAGAGAGATGTTGATTGTGGTGGGATGGGGCGTAGAAGTAGCATAGACCTTTAAGATGATTTTCGTATGAGGCACCCAAAAGCTGGGTCGCCTTATAATAAGATTTCTAGAGAAAATGCAATGTGGATTAGCTGCAATCGCGACCTCGAATAAAGCACATGGGTGAGGATATTGCGTCGATTAGTTAGACTGCGTTTCCGGGGAGGTCCCCCGCCTCCTTTTCCTCGTCCGTCGCCCGTCTCTCCTCTCCCTTTCCTCTTTCCCAGGTGGCACATCATTCCTCAAAACGTCCCTCTCACACTACAGTCAGCCTCGTCAGACCAGGCTTAGATGCTCATTTTACCGCCAATGGTGGTGCTTTTTCTTCCATGTCCCCATTAAGACACCGTTGAAACCTCCAAGGGAACAAATGTGCATAGTAGCTTCTTTTCAAAAACCGGAAGCTTTTATCGTCCATCCGCTCTTCCTTCTTACAAACTTCTTTACAGTTTCATCCCTTTTATTACTAACCCTATCATGCTAGGTTCACTGAAAAAGCCGTTTCCGCGGCCGAACTGGCAAATATAGCTCGATTCGATCGGCCACAAACGCCATGGAGGAGTCGCCTTCCCCGCCTCCTGTCAACACGGAAAGCGGTTTGAGCAAGCACAAAAGGCCGCACTTTTTTCCCCTCGCTGTTTATCAACCGGGACTTCCGTTGCCGCCGCTGGCCATCAAGAACCTCAGCCTGTCCCTTTTTCATGTAGATCCGCAGCAAGTGATGGCGGAACTGGTGCATCCTGCTCACGATTACACCGCCGTCGTGTTGTGTGCTCTGTTGACGTTCGGACTGCTGGCCAACTTATACCTGGCCGTTCGCTGTTTCTGCAACAAAAAAGGCCAGCGGACTAAGGTTCGCATCCATCTGTTTCACGTTTTGTTGGCCAATTTGATCATCTGTCTGTTCGCCATTCCGATGGACATTGGATGGAGGTATACCGTTGAGTGGCGTGGCGGAAATATCGGCTGTAAGATCCTCCAATTCGCTAAGGTCTTGGGGCTTTATGGGTAAGTACCACTATATTTATAGTACCAAACTAGTCTAGCTCTGCTGATTAAAATGATACATGACTTGACCTATTTTTTCTCTTCCTTTCTTCTTTCCTATAATAGGTTGTCACACAATTTGACCGCCATTGCGGTGGATAAGGTCGTCGAGGTTCGGATGCTGATGATGGGCGGGTACCGTCAGCAACGATGTACTGGGTGGATTTTTGCCGCGGCATGGACCTCAAGTGTGATTTGTAGCTTTCCCCAGGTAATAAATTAATTGTCTGCAGGGAATCTCTCCCAAGATGTGTCCAGGAACTTTTCAGAACAAGGTAGCAAATGCGCTTATATGCCGGTACACTTAAATATTAACAATTATTCCTGTGACCGATATATATTGGTGTTCTTCCCTGTGTTGGCAAGATCGTATTTTTTTAGGTCAATACGAAGGCACAGCTTTAACCTTATATTTTACTGCAGATTTTTTTAAGTGCAAAAAAAATATTTAGTCTTTTCGTATTGTTTTACATTGCGTTCGACAAGCAGCAAAGATTGCAGTTTAGATGGAAAGGCAAAACAACTTATCTGACATACAGTAAGCGACAGAATTTAATTTAATAGAGGGTCCCGGAAATGGGCAAAAGGGGCGGGGCAAGGGTAATAATTGAATAACCAGCCAATCAACTCCGCTCCAATTGCTCCGGGGCTCCGCTGGTTGATTGATTGATTATTCAATTATTACCCTTGCCCCGCCCCTTTTGCCCATTTCCGGGACCCTCTATTAAATTAAATTCTGTCGCTTACTGTATGACAATGAAATCAAGAGTTCAGAGATCGTTATATGAGCGTGTTAGAAAAAGGGGCGCCACGTATACACTGTATACTGCAGGTCTAATTTTGCATATTAACCTTTCAACGGAGCGGAAACGAGTAATCCCGCTGGGATACAACAGTGGAAGGCATTAATGCAATCCCTGCAAGATGAAAAGAGGCTGAAAGCAAGAGCGACCTCTCCCCCCCTCCCATGCACGGGCTTCACCAAACGGGTGTTTCCTGATCCGTTACGAACAACTGCATATGAGTCTTGTTTGGGAAAAGAGAACCACGGGAACCTTGAAACTTCCGCCCGGCCTCGAGCTGAGGTTTTCTACCTATGCTTTTAACATAAAGTCTGAACTCTTTATACTTTTACATCACAATGCAACGTTTGGTTGCTACGGATAAAGTGCAATAAAAACTGATAGCGCTATTTTTGTGTGAAATGTTTTCAATCTCCATTCGCTCAGGCCCCATGGTTGACTATGAATTATTTGCCTGGTGCAGTTGCTGGTCTTTCAAACGGGCTATTCGGAGTACTCGCCGAGTGTCATGCAGTGCGTGGGCGGGGATTCTTTTGCGTCGCAGGGCTCGGAGGACCTCTACACGGTCTTCATGCTGCTGTTTATGTTCGGCATTCCTTGGACGGTGATGTTGATCTGCTTCCTATACATCTATCGGATTGTCAAGTCTGCGCATGATCTCCCAGAGGACGTCGAGCAATACGCATTAACGTTATGTAAGTGTCTAATAGATAAAACACGTGAAAAATCTGCGTGCTAGCCTCAGCATAGCGATTTAGACTATTAGAATACATGGTACGCGCCGTTGTGTGGGATACTAACTAACAACCATGGGCGTGGTTCCTTGGCGAAAATGCCCTTCCAATGTTCCAGTACTTGTCGACTGGTTGTAAAAGTAAATAAGGCTAATTTTAAACGACAATGACATTTACGCACTCCAAGAACTAAGATCTAATTATGCTTGATTAAGGTTATGATGGTGATTGCATCTCACGACGTTTTTTATGTAAACCCTGTCATTCTAAAGATTTCCGTAATATTTTCTTACGCTGTAGATAGTCTCATTTTAAATTAAAGGAACAAACGGATAAAAAGGAAAATTTTGGGATAAATAATAAACTCGAACGGAACCAGATGAAAGTCCTTACCTGGTACTTTATTTGAAAATATATGTTAGGTTAATAATAATAAGGTGAATAAGCTAAACAATTTCTCGAAACAAAACGAATTATTACCATCTGGAAGCTTTCTTAGTACTGGGCCGAGAAAGTGTTAATGATCGACACCCAAGAACCTTCTCTCTGGTTCCATGCATTTGCATAATAATGTTGACATTGGAAAAATATTTTTCGTTAATTAATTACGACTCTAAGCAAGATCTCGCACACGTGAATCGGCTAAGATTTGGTCCTGTTTTATGGGAGATGATCCTTGAGGAAATAAGATTATTGCAGTAATATACTATAATACCTTGGCTCCTTCCTTCCAATTTCCGTAATCGGCGACGCCTTTAAAGTGTCATATGCACGATGTCTAGGTTATACTGTAGGTGATGCGATGGCTGACGGAACGTTGAAATTGTTGTTATGACATTATATACCTTAATTGATATATCCGTTTATCACGCGATATTAGGGATCCCTTTCTCCTATCCATTCCTCCCTGACGGGGCATTTTGATGTAGCTTCCTGTTAAGAGGATGACGTTACTAACGTCAGTGCTGAAGGTGAAACTGAATCAGTAAACGGACCAGATCGGAAGGACCCTTCTTCACGGAACGTGATCGCGAGTCATCCTGTAAACACACAGACAAACCATCTCGGTCAAAAGAGACACACGCTAGAACATAACAGACAAAGGTTTTCCTAAGAAGTGACATTGAGGTTATGGGGCTAATCGCGTCCTCAGTAGGGCTTTTTCTCTTTTCAAGGGATAGGCGCGCCCTGCAACCAATTTCCTGTGGTACCAGTATCCGATTGAGAGACTATTTTCAGATTTTCTGGCCAATGCAAAATCTGCCTTTCTGTCTGTCGACTTTACCAATCAAATTACCTCCCATGGAGACATACTTCGTTAGAGGCTTGCGTCGTGGATTCTTCCTGTCCTGTCAACTCTATCTGTCTGTCTGTCTGTTTGTCTGTCCGTCCGGCTTTCTGTCTACTGAAAAGTCGGTCATGAAACTGAAATAGTTGCTTTCAATTACCTGTCAGTAGTTTTATTAACAATTCCTGAGTTTTGTTCCAGCAATCCAACAAGAGAGTACCAGCAGCAGTTCAGGGCCGCAGACTAGGACTCGAGTATTCAGTTTGGGTCAACAATCGCGTACCTCTGTCCTCTCCACTTGGGGCATCCCGCACTATCCTGTCAGCATCAATCAGCATCCCATGTCTGCGTCGCTGGACGGTACCACCGGGGACGTTACCTACGTGACGTCAAACATCATCCATCTCCGTTCGAGCGAGGGCAATTTCATCCTGCTGAACGATAGTTTCGAACGGGACCTGAAAATTTTTTCGACTGTCGCGGCCACCACTGTCCTCACTTGCCTACCCTATGTTGCTTTCACAGTGTGGTACCTCGTGGATAGCCAATCACACGGCGCGGTTCATCCGATCGTACAAGAACTACCATTTGTCCTGATCCTGTCCAATATTCTCCTCATTCCCGCGATTTATGCTCTTAAATTATGTGTGACGAGTTAATCTACCGTCGCTCGATTTACTTTGACTCAGGTTTCTTTTTTGATCTATTATGTTCCATATATTAACATTCTGGTTTGTTTGTTTTTCGATTCTTAATTGTTAAAACCATGAATTAATTCCGATATTGTTGGTTGAATATTTAACCATTGTTCGACGCTACAGCTCATTTTTTAACGTCCTGGCGCCACCAACGTAGAAGTGTATTTTAATTGGGGCGGAATACTTGGGAAACCCGAGGCACACGCAGTCCAGGTGGAAGAAAAGAGGGTGAAAACGAACAAAAAACCATTTCTCTGTAAAGTGATGAACTCTCAAGGCAAACAAAATGATGAAATGGAAATAAGGGGAGGGAGAGAGAAAAATTCACAGAATCCCAGCGATGTGTATCATTGCCCTTGTTACAGAAACAAATGACAGACAAGGAGTGTCAAAACTAGTGTTGACTCCTTCCGCTTCAAAGAGTCCAGTTAGAAGGAAGATGGATGCGGCGAAGGGGGCATTCACTCGGAACAAATTAGCAACAACGTCTGCATTCAGGAGCAACCAGCACTGCAATCGGGAGTAAACTTTCATTGTCTGAATTTTGCCTGCGGATGACTGGCTTCCTGCTTCACGGCTTGACAGGTCGACTTGATGATGTGATGGTGGAGTTTCCGGCCCAATAAGACTCAACCAAATGGCCGGCATAAACCAACCCGGTGGCGAGTCGCTCCCGCGCATAGCTGGAGAGAGTAAAAAGTCCTTTCAATTGGTTGCACGAATTCATTTGAAAATAAGCAGTCAAGCACGGCTTCAAGTCAAACATAAGCAGAAGATGCGATTTACTGAGTATGTAGACCTGTAACTTGTTTCAGCTGTCTGCCCAATTATCCGTTTACAAGCATGGACTACCTAACTTTTTGTCTTTGCTCAGTTTTGCCGGACTGTCAATATGTGCCCGCCTGTCTGTCTGTCTGTTTGTACGTTTGCCTGGTGTCAAAGTATGTGTTTAACTTACTCGAAAACAGGGGCCGCTTTCTCAGACGCAGACGCGGCCAATTGGGAGAGAGGTGGCATATCCACAAGGAAGTGATCAAACTGAAAAACAAAATCCACGTTAACAATTTAATATGCAGATTGCCATCTATTTCTACATGCAAATCGTTTCATACAGAGAGACAAGCAGGGCAGTCGATATGGGACTAACCTTTCGCAGTCCAGCGTAGGAGAGAGTGCCTAGTTGTCCCGCCAGATGGCAAAGGTAGTCTTGCACTTGCTGCAATACTGCATACACTTGAGGAAGATTGGTCTCGATGGAAGCCCACAGACTGCAACAGAGGTTTCGGTATAACTGACCAATGTATAACTGACCAATGATACGGTTCAGACAAACAGCAATGCCATTTGTGAGAGGTCCAATTGAAGTGATAAAAGCTTACTTGCAAAGCACGTTAAAGGAGTATTTGGCCAACTTGACGCTCTCAGCGCCAGCCCAGAAGGCAAACGGTTTCACCTGCTTTTCCCAAGCCTTCAAGACGGCCGGCTTCGTCACGGTGTAGTACTCAATGGCAACAGGCTTAACAACATTATATCCATGCACCGCATATGAACCTGAAATACATTTTTAGACAGTATCGATAACTGTCTGATTCTATAACCGGATGACCATTTCTGTTTGGGTCCATCAAAATTAGAAACACTGTTTTCAACTCAAAAGTACCTTTGGGCGTGTTGTACATTACTTCGCCAAACACCGCAGCAGCGGCGAGAAAGACAAACAGCAGGAACTTCTTCACACAAGATCCACGGTTTTCCTTCTTGATGCGCTGCCGAATTTTCTGCAAAATAACGGACCGATTCTTGCCTTCGCTTCTTTCTTACTCGGCACAAAACAAAGTGGCCTCCTACGCCTACCTTTGCAAGTTCGACTGTCTGAGCCTGCTCTTCCTTGAAACCCTCCGCCACATTCTTCCCCTTGGCTGGTTCAAACTCTTCGAGATGGGCCAAAAAGTCTGCAAACCTTTTGGAGCGACGAAGTGTTCGGGTGGCATCGTCATCGCTCGTGAGAATGAATTGAAGCAGCAACTGGCTATCCCGCTGACTGGACAGATGTTTCCCCCGCCACACTTCCAAACATTTGTCATCTGCCTTCAGGCACTGCACAAGATTCCCGCTGGCCTAAAATGGAGCAAACACCTGCGTTAAAATATTCATCCGACCACACCAGGCATCTCCAGAGAGACTTGACATCCAGACACCAGATAAATCTAGAGCAAATAAGACTGGAAAGTTGTCAGACAGCCGAGCAAACAGACAGAAAGACAGACAGATATAAGCAGACGAATGAACAGACAAGTTTCAAACGAACAAATACAAACATACATACCGCTTCGTAGTACTTGTCCGGTTGGTGAGGTTGACCGAGGCGCATAAGAAACTGGGCAAAGTAAGATGCCGCATGATCCCGGAGTTTGTCCTTGAACAGGAGCTCCTAAACACAATGTAACGCTCGTTCTGACCTCGTCAAAAGCGGAAACTACAAGAAAACGACATACCCGAAGATGAGTATAACTTGAACTAATTTTGGCCTTTGTGGACTTGTGAAAATGGATGGTATTTCGGCCCAAAAAGTGATCGAATGTGTTCAAGAAGACCTCAGCCTTGTTGATCTTGCCAAAGTCGTGCTTCTTGTGATTCCTGTAACAAAATGTTAGTCCCTCTCGAATTAGCACTAGTCTATTGACTTGGCTATCTATTAATTCTATGGCCAAATTTAACCGGTATAAGTACTTACTGAAATAACTTCTCCAAGTAGGCAACGATGAAGCCAGTGTATCTCCGATCGCTCAAAAACGGGAACATCATCTTGTACCATACTGTGAAAAAAAACAAGTTTTAATATCATTGTAAGTCTGACTACCAGTTCAAACTCAAAAAAGGCGCAACTGATTCATGCCTTCTTAGTCTCACCGTCAAATCCCTTGCTGAAGCTAGCAATTCCCACTTGGCCATAAGCCCAGAGGATGAAGAGTGTCTCGTCCTTAATGGTCTCGTCCTTTCTTGACGCGTACGATTTCAAATCAGTTGTACGCTAAAATAACATAACCTTATCATCCAATGAATTCCATCACTACCCAACACAAACAAGCAGACCGGCGACCCACATCATTCAGATGCTTCTCTGAGATGAGATCCGCATTTTTGGACAGCAAGTATTGTATCACTAATTGGCTTCCATGAACAGCTGCAATACCCAAAATATAATCTTATAACTGTACAGCTTTCCTTCTGAGCCAGATCAAGTAATCGACCACTCACGTCTCTGCTTGCTCAGATAGTTGCTGCGGGCGTCGGTGATTAACCATTCCAAGTAGCCCTCCAATAGATTCTTCGGAGCAGATGAGAAGGTCGCATTGAATACCTTCACCAGATCTTTGGGCGCCAAATGAAGCGGATAACCTGGAATAAAAATAACAGAAGCCGGTCGTTACTGTAGGTATTGATAATGTCAAATTACCAGTAATTCACCAACCAATCAATCAAAGTAACAAAATCATGAGAGCTAAATTCAAATATCTCTCGTGCCACCTGTCTGTCTGTTTATCTATCTACTTGAATGTCTATCTGTTGGCCCTTCTGCCTGTGTGTCTGTGTGTCTGCATGCCTGTCTGTTTAATCAGGCATGCGATCTTTAGACATTAATCGATGCATGTACAAGTTGAAAAAGTGATATTTTGCGCGCACCCCATGTGAATCCCTCTTCAGCGTAAAAGGAAGCTGCAACGGGGACATCTTTCAGCTTCTCGTTCAAGTGATTGGCCACCAATTTGAGCCAGGCATCGCCGCTTTGACCGGTAGATTTGGCCTTGTCCACTTCCACGGACAGAGCTTTGTAATCGATCTACACAACATAAAGAAGAAACAGATCAGATAAACCTTCAAACAATGTATTGCTGGACCGAAGTCCATCTTCCGTGTGAGGGTAGAAATATCCGTCAACAAAGTAAAACGTCTTGAAGTGTACCTTCTTCAGCGCCGGCTCTAATGTCGCACCCGGTTTGCCAACAGGCTTAGCTGCAACAGCGTCTTTCACTTTCTGGAAAGAAAATAATTCAAGTATTCTTTGAGAAAGTCTTTCTCCAACATCTTCTTAAAAGTGTCCCCTAAGTAACAAACCTTTGGCAAAGGTTTCTCTCGCTGGGAAGAGCCTGCCAGAATAAAAACATGATTGCTGTAGGTTTGTGGCTAACAGACAGCTGTCATCAATCAAATCAAAGAGAAGCACTGTAAGGTTGAATTGATTGATAGTGACATTCAGAAAGCAGAAGCCTACACGTGTTCAATTCACCTTGACGTTCTCCGTCAGACGATGATCCCGAATCAGACTCCGAGCGTCGCGTCATGGCTTCCGGCAGAGGAGCAGTCTTTTTCTTCAAGCGATTGAGCTGTTCTTCACGGATGCGGATAGCTTCAGGTTTTTTGGCCGGTGGGATTTGGGAGGCAGCCTTGGCGGCAGCAGATCCTGCCTTCGTCGAGCCTAAAATTCCCCCTCCGATTGAGTCGTTTGATTTGTCCTTCTTCACAACGGGTTTCTTGCCGACGGTGGTCCAGGTGTCCTTTGGTGTACGAGCTTCGTCGCTGTCCATGGCGGTAATAATGGGCGAAATAAGTTACGTCCGTTTGCGAGAGAGAAACAATGTTCAAATTGCTGTGAAACGACAAATACAAGTCTCAACTTATTTCCAGCTACGCAGCGGAGTACGGCGTACGCGCAGATACTCCAACTCCACCGTCCACGTGGTCTGGGAAGTGGATTACCCTAATAAGACAGCTGGCATATGCGTTTATATATGTTTTGGGTTCTGTCTGTCTTTGTCTGTCTGTTTTTCTATCTACTACCGCTCCTTCTGCTCTGCTTTATGCTTCGCTGACGGTGTTAAGATCTTTGTGAAAGTACAGACAAAAAAGGTTAGTCCAAAGAGTAAAAACCAAAAAGATTCGAGCGAAATGAGATTCGAACTCATGCGGGTAAACCCAATTGATTAGCAGTCAATCGCCTTAACCACTCGGCCATCCGCTCATTTTCAGACATATTTATAAACCGTGTTATTCTCTGTACTTATTTTCCAGTAATAAATAAGACACACAACGGATTGATTCATTGATTCTCGAAATGACATGTCTATTGTAACCACTGTACTGAATTAACTTAATAAAGAACTGAGCACTGGAACAGACGTCCTCGTGCTGCTTGAGGGACCGAGCTTCCTTTAACGCCTTCCCGCAAGCGCACACATGCGGTTTGGGAATGATGCGCTGGGCCGGCGGCGGCGTATTCTTTCATCGTTCTCGCGAGGACACAAACTCCGGGCAGTTGGTTGCTTGATGCATCATCAGCAAATGGTTCTCGGCAAATCGGGCATCCCACGGACAGTAGTGAACCAGAGTGTGTGTCGTGCGGTGACGGTTATAGTAACTCCGATGTCCGAACTCTTCAGCACAGTCTGGAGACTTGAGTGGCAGTTTCAAGGACAGCAAATAGTCCAGTTGTGATGCATACTCATGCAACTTCACATGTGGCACCGTCAATACTCTAAACAAAATTCCTGAAAAAATACCAGATCACCCCAAAATCATCATTTTTAAAGGTTCGAAACTGAATAAAAAACATCCGTGAATGTGAAAATTTAGGCAATTCATTTGATCATTTCTGTTGTAAAAAAATGTTGTTTTCTATTGTGAAAAGACTGAACAAATCGGTCAAACAAAGTAGCCTCACTGTCGACAGACGTGATCATCTCGTGATCGGCCTCGACTTTTTCCGCGGCGTCCATCCCCATCTCTGTGTTCGGTAGAGACCGCAAACCCGCACCAGAATGCATGATGGTGTCGATGACCACCCATGGCGTGGGCTTCAGTCTTTCCGGTCAGTCAGACGTCCGATTCCGTCTCCTCCCAGAAACCGAAGAAGACTTGGCATGCTGGCAGACCATGATCCCGGCGGATGTCCTTATTCACGTCCGGTGCAAAGATTTTGATGAGCCCGGCATACTCCGGATGCCAGGGCCTAAAATAGCAAAAAACTAATGATCTACAACCCCCCCTGGGGGCGGGGGCGGGGTGCCCGCCCCCGGGGGTTAATTTCGGCAGTTTCGTCAAATGTTCACGAGATATTTTTACGAATTATCATCATAAAAAATTAGAATATTTATTAAAGAATAAAAACTGATTGTGTAGAACGACAACAGCATCATTAGAGAAATAAATAACATATTTAGCTGTTTTTTTTCCAACCCAAGGCTTTCGACAAAAATGTAAAAAATGTATAAAAGGTAGGAAAGGTATAATTTGAAAAAATCAATGCAGGACTAAAGTTCGCGAGAACAATAATTTGTTTTGGTTCGCCAAGAAAGCAAAACAGAAAAGCGGGTAAGGATTAAAAACAAAGATTCGAAAAACACAGTGGATATCTTATTGGCACCTTCACACATTGAATAATTAGACGCTTTCCCCGTACGTGTTTCGCGTTATTTCAGCTCTGTGCGCGCATTAGCAAGCAGAAAAGAGTTTCTATTTTGTTGCCCCCCCCCCGTTCAGGACCCCCTCTCCCTGGACACAAAAGTCCCCCTAATATCGAGGGGTGATCGCAAATCTCTTCGGATTTTAACTTTTTTTATCGTCGACATTTTGGAAAGTAAAGATGCACATTTGTTTTTTAAAAGTATGCATTTTTTCTATTAATTGACACTATTTTAGACCCTGCCGGATGCAGGACTCGTTTCTTGAGGCTTCGTAGAACACGACGGTGTCTTCGGTGCGGCATCAATACGTGACATAAAAGTCCAACACCACAACCGGCGTCTCACTAGTTGCCGTGTTCACACATGAAGGCAAAACGCATGAAAACCCCAAAAAATTGCAGCTCCCAATCACTTCGCCAATCAAGGGAGAAAGATCCATCTCTTCCGGGAAGTAGATGAGAACACCGAAGGATTCGTCTCCTTCTTTCTTCCTCGCCGCGGTTGATGCCGTCGCCTTGACTTGATATCCGGCGAATCTGGTTCACTCCTCTCGTTCCGTGGATGCGGTAAGGCACCAGATGGCCAGTTTCGATGATCAGCATGATCTGGATTGACCAGGACGAGGCCGAAGGATACGCCGAATCTTGTCCATGTTAAACGGCAGCAGCAAACGGATATTCCATTCATGAATGAAAAGTCCAGTACGTCGCTGGAGAAAAAAAGCACAAGTTCAGTTATACACGCATTAACAAGCAATTATATGCAATTTTTCCCGATCTCATTAGTCAAACGATAACAATGATTCACCGAACTCTGCAATCAACCAATTGACAGATGCCTCCAGGCTTTAACCTATGGGTGTGAGGCATCTCGCACAGAATGCGTCCGCCGGAAAGCTCACTGCTCAAGACTTTCGCACCCGACTGATCGAGTAATGCGTAAACTTCCGCTTACGGGTGTTGAAATCGGACAGCAGGGAAGAAGGCGACTTATCCGGGAGGTCTTCTTCACTGTGAAGAGCTCTCAGCAGGCGTCCGGTCTCCTTCCGGCGGTCTTCCACATCCTGCAACGCCTGACATGCTCAAAACCCAATTCCGAAGCTCCTCCAAGATCCTTTTCCACCTCCTCCAAGATCCCTTTCCACCTCCTCAAAAGTCGGCAAAGGCGAGCGCGACATGCTCAAGTTTGAATGATTGAACCGCAAATTGAAATTGAAATTTAAAATGGTAGGCCGGTGCCCATTTCGCTGCAGGGAAAGCTTCGCCTCCGCCATCTTGCGCCCCTTCCAGGGGGGGGGGACTTTTTTGGATTTGAACTGTTGTTGACCAAAGCCAATGCCCTTCTCTTGACCACGTCCCTCCCATCCGCTCTTTTTCTTTTCGTTTTCTTTTTCATGGCAGTGTTTAATGGTGCACAATGATATATTTATATACGGTCCCTCATCGGCGTGATACTGCCACTAAAACTCGAAAAACTATTACTAATTAACTAACTGCTCATTCCGCTCTTTTTCAAAGAGTATTTTTTCATGACTATGTTTCGCCGTGTAAATTAACCTCCGCTTTCTTATACATTGAAAACCCGGTTTCACTCTCTACGTATTTGTAATTCAAATGCAAGGAAACATCAGTCGCCTCATGGTATCGGTCGATAATGGTGCCACTCGCACACTCAACGGAACCGACGTATATCTGAAAAGTTCTTCAGGATATAGATGGACATCCAAGCAATCGACCAGACAGACAACAGACAGACAGGCAGGCAAGTAGGCAGCCAGACAGACAGACCAACAGAAAGACACCCGAACAAACAAGCATAAATAGGCACAAACGAAGACTGCCCGACAGATTGACAGCCAGACAGTAAAGCACTTACACACAGACTGGTAGATCGAGGGCATACATAGAGAAAGACAGATTGGCAATTGCGTGCTAGTTAGTCAGTTCTTCTCATCATTGTCCTTCCAGTGGTAGAGAAAAGAGTTATTTCTAAAAACAACAACATCAAAACAGGCCCAAAAGCGTTAAGCCCTAGCGATTGATGCGGCTAAATGAATACCCTCATGCTTTAGCGGATCACTCTCTTTCAACATCTCCAATTCAACCTGTAAAGTCTTCTCTTCCTCATCAATCGCCGCTAGTTCTGTCTCCTTCCTGATCAAAAAGGGTCTTTGTTTAGCCTTCAGTTCCTGATGGTACTTGATGAACTTGTCCCGTCGAATCTCCATGGCTTCTTTTTGAATGAGTCCGCGGGCAATGTTCCGCCGTGTCGTTCGTGCGGCGTACTCCAAACTCTCAAACTCGAGATTAAGCTGTTCTAACACCCAGCAGAACTTGTTGTAATCCCAGGCACGCAGTCGTCGTAGGTATTTTTTCCGACGATTGACCGCCTCCAAGAGAATCTGCGTGGGCTTCCCTTTACTTCGGTCTGCGGAGAGAAAAGGGGTAAAAAACATTTTAGTAAAATTTACATTTCAGGCTGCCGAAAAATCTAATCCCATTCATATTACCTTCAATTTATTTTCCGGCCTATTCAAAAATTGATCCCTCAACAACAAAAACTACTAACAGACGAAAGTTCGACCCCAATTGACATTTCGCAATGTCAAAACGGTAAAAAACATCAGCAATTTTTGCTTCAAAATCGTCGTTAAAACGGCTGAGAAACGTTCAAGATACTTATTTAAAAATAAACCTTTGTTCAAAACGCAGTGCCGCAAGTGTCCCTGTCGCCGACTTCTATGCGGCCCTGCCTTGCACCATCCAACTCCAAGTCTCCAACTACATCAAGCCAACAACCAAACTCGTACTCGTAATCAAGCCCCCGAACAAAATAAGGTAAGTACAGTAGCAGTAGCAGTAGCACCGAGCTGCACTTTTGCCTACCGATAGATCGATTGATTACAATATAAGCTCGAAATATCTTGTTCATCCTTTTCCCTTTCAACTCACAGCCATTCTACCAACGATCATTTCATTTGCATTACTGTACTCACTTCTGAGCGTGGCCAAATAGGCCTGGTAGGTGCGAATCTGGGCGGTGAGGCGGGCGATGCGCACCTCGATAGAGTCGAAATCGGAGCCGAACCTCTGCACCTTCCGCGTCAGGTCCATCTCCAATAGGGCGCGTGGCTCTCTGTATCCGGCAAATTCCATCGAACACATCCGCCGCACATCCGGATGGGCGTCCTCCAGCTCACGGCAATTTTCAAAGCCAGGCCGCAGTCGGAGATACGCTGGCTTTGGTAGGGCCTCCTTGTCGCCGGATTTGAATTGCCCTCGCTTCACGTCATGTTTGATTGCCGCAATGTCCGGCCTCAAGTCCAGCGGGATGAGTTCCTGTCGGGGCAGGCTGGTATGGAGCAAACGGCAAGGAGATAAGAAAGATGATGATGCGGCGCCGGTCGAGAGCTGCAGAAGACTTGTGAACGACTTTGACGGCATTGCTCGTTCTCCCAGTCGCAGTATCCGGAATACGATTGCCGCCATGTCCGTGAAAATGCTCAGTTTAGTGAGATACCGAAAATGAAAATTAGACGAGAAAGGGAAACAGAATTGCTGCAATAGCAATTGAAAGCGAGAAAAACAAAACCTGAAAACAAGTGAAGTCGTCAGTGCATACTCCATTTTACTCCACCTCAAAAGTCAATGTGAGCCAATCAACAATCAATCGATAAAAAAGTTCGGTACGTGATTTAGTCATTTATGTTCTTAATTTTAGTTTGCAGCGTTCTAATTTACAACTGATTTGGTTCTTTTTTCCCCACAACCGTTCAGATTGATTCCGTTCGTATTGTGCGAACGAAAAGGACAAGCGTGACTTCCCCTCACAAAAATTCTTGCTCTTCCTGCACGTTAAGATGGAGCAAGCGGACGACGCAGTTCGAGGTATATTTGTTTCAGGATGCCAATGAATGAACGCTTAAACTGGATTTGATTTTAGGTGATGCTGCACCATCGTCAAGCGAAGAGCGCATTACCGCCAATGGAATATCCGATGCAGCATCAGCCTCCTCGTTGAATCTCTCCGGTTCTTCAGCCAGTGATACTCTGGGTAACCCGAAACTTTCCGCTAAGCCAGCCCTTTCCCCGCAGCTTCCGGAACGGATGACCTACTCTGTTGGAGGTTTGTTTGGAGATTGTTCGGGGTGGAATGTCTTGTCATTTTTTCAATACGACTTCCTTTTTTCAGACCACCTTTTCTTTGAGACGTCTCCATCCGGACCATTTCAAATACGTCGCGTGGATGATTTCGTTAAGGTATGTTTGTCAGATTTTAAAACGATGATAAGGCTCAGACTTATTATACCCTTACGGATTACTCGGAAGCAGTAATATCTTGAAAATGGATAATTTTGTGGGTACATAGTGGTCGCAGTTGATTGATGAATTGTGGCAACATTCGTGCTTATGTTTGAATTGAATCAAGTTTGGCTATCCTATTGATTGACGGATGGTCTTTTCGGCTTATAGAAGCTGAATTTTGAGCTGAGGGTTTGATAATAACGCAGTCGCATTTCTAGCTTTTTGCTACTTCCTGGCGCTGTCTAATGTATGTTTTTCGTTTTTGGTACAGAATGGCAACTCTGTTGACGCAAGAGTCTTCGTCTACAGTCGCAAGGCGGACCTTCCCTTCGCCGTGCAAAAAGAGATCAGCGGCTTCATTGACGGCGACTTGGACGACAGCACCATCGTTCCCCTGCATCAGTTGATTGCTGAACGGAATGCACCTTCGCCTCACACTCAGCGTCAGTTGCTGGATCATTTTATCTCTAGCCGAGAGGTTTTTCTGAACAAGGACGACTCTGGGCCGGTAGTGGAGACTTTGCCGACTAGCTTGATCCGCGGCAAGTGCAGCGTCCTGCATCACGTCGTAGGCGCACCGAAACATCATTACACAGAAGTGGCGGATACATTCTTCTATCATCGCTCATGGTACACTTCATTCGCCACTTATTGCAGAGAGGCAGAGTACTTGAGCAGAAGCATTTACTTATCCACATCCACATGTAAACACAGACAGCAAACAGCAGACAGACAGACAGACAGACAGACAGACAGACAGACAGACAGACGGACATATAAACAGACACACAGGCACACACAGTTACCCGATGATGAACAAAGGTTTTCTGTTTTCTGGCAGGTATATTCCGACTGACCTCCAAACTGGCGAAATCATAGTCGATCAGAAGAAGCAGATTCAATACGACGAAACCGGTACCTGGTATCAAGCAGCGATTCCTCGTCTTTTGTCAGCCGAAGAGCGAGCACAGTATGAGTCGTCCTGCACCGATAAGGCAACACTTGCCTGGATACCCAACCGGATACCAGACGAGGATATTCTCACTTTCATCCAAGCAGCCATTGCGGTCGGGTTGATGGCTCGCTGTGTGAGTGCTTCGACAATCGCATCTCTGGCCCTCCGAGAGGAGCTGTCCACTGTGTCAAAAATTGCCGGAATGGACTGTTCTATGGTGGCCGCGTATGATTTGCTGCATGGGAACAATTACGACCTGGCCCGGTCTGTGAGTGCGTTAGTGGGGGAAGGATTGTGGTCTAAACGGTCATTGCTGGAGACATTTGACGACATTGATATGAGCTTCTTCCGCATTGGGTTGCACGAGACCTCCAGAGATTTGAAGGCGATCCACGAAGAATGGGTGAGATACGATTACTAGTGCTCGTGGAAGACATTTAAGATGAACGTAAAACGGCATCAAAAGATGAATGCGAATTCAAAATAGATTCTTGAGCATAGTTTACGTATTTAACTACATGGAATAGTTCAATTCATCCTATTTTGATCTGGGTGACGATATACAAGATAAATCAATGGTGTTTTTTGCAGCTCCCTTGGCGATCCTTCTCTGATTTGGTTAGCTTTTACTATCTCTTCAAGACAACGAGCTACTACAAGGCATTCCGCACCTCCAAAGCTGGCGCGAAACAAGAAAAGGGTGTCATCACGTGTGTCTCGATGGCCGCCTACGAGACCCGTTCTTGTCTGATTCGTCATGTTCCGGAAGGACAAGTCTGCTACGGCTGTTATGGTTTGTTCTTACGGTCTTATCAGTTTTGGTTGCCCATAATCATATGTCAAATTGAATTATTTAATGAGCAGATATGCATAATCTATTTCTTTTTTTATTCAATGAAGTAATCTAATTTTGTTTGTTACACAGAAGAAGCTGACACCTGGTACGCCTGGAGTGGGTTGGCTCGATCGCGGCGTCAAGTCCGAGCTCTCTGCACCTCTTGCTGGGATTTCTGGAAACGGTACGGATGTCTGAAGCGTCCGTGGAAGAGTCCATCGCAGTCCTTTGTCCGCAAGAACCCAACTCCATTGGTCATTCCCACACGGCCCCCATCGTCGGCCGATCTTCCTCCCTGCTTCTCACCCACCGCACCAAAAGCCACAATTTCCGTCGCCAAGCAGCTCCTCCTTACTCACCGATCACCACCGCCGCCACAAGCGCCGCAGGTATGGGTGGACGAGGTGAAGGGCTGGGTAGTGGAGAAGAGCCAAGCGGATGAGGAGGAGTTTCAGTTTACGGCGGGTGATGAGTGGAGGCTGGCCAGGAGAGTGGCCGGTGAGAGCCAATACGATCCCAAACAATTGGCTCGATATCCACTTTTGGCCTGCGGCGACACGGAACAGGTTTGTAGTTTTACACCCAAACTAATTGAATCTTTCAGTTTGCAATAGGAGTTGCATTTTATTTAAAAGAAGTGCTTATTTTTTAATTTAAATATTACGCGTAACTCACTATGCCGTGTGCTCATTTTTATTTTTAGACTGAGGGGTACTTCCGATCGTGTCCAGGCCTGGTAGTTGACTTTTATCGCAAAGCAAAAGGCCGGAAGAAGCTGAAGATGGAGCAGGTGATATCGCGTATTTCAAAGAGACCCGGTGATTGATCGAATGGAGGGGTGAGAACTTGTGCGGCAGCTTTTTTGTTATTTATTGTTGTTTTCCTCTCAGGTAAGTTGTTAGCTCAACCGCACTTTCTCATCATTGATAATGTAATGCTGATTTTTTGTTTTATTTACATACTCTTCTGCACGTTTTACTCGCGAGATGGTAGTCTTTTTAATCTATTTTTAGTGTGCATGTTTTACCTCCTCTTTTAGTGAGAGTCGTCGAATCCTCTTTATTTCTCACGTTCTTCGTTCTCTTTCACTCATTTAATATGGACGTACAGTATTCATGGCCGTAAAAAATTGACCACGAAATCGGCAGAAAATGCCTACATTTCTCTCACTCATCAATAGAAAGATGACATAATTTAGTTGTTTGGCAGCTTTTTAGTCAAACATAACCAAGATGGTGGTAGTTCATGTAAACCGAGAGGAAGACCGCTGAGATAAGGTACGTGAATTGAGCTCTCCGTCCACTGTGTAACTGTGCTGTATTTCATAGGGGCCTGTTATAAGAAAGAAACAGCATCCATCATAGCATAAAAGGGAAGAGAACAACCGCTGCCTGTCTGCCTCTGTTTGTCTTTACGTTTGTCTGCCTGTGACGATCGGAACGGTTGCCGTACTAACAAAAGCTTTACCTTTAAGCTCGCTGAGTGGTCGCCATAGACCTTAAAGAGCTGCATTTGATGAGTGCGCTGCCACTTAAGGAAAGTCTTCCTCAGCTCGACATCTTTGACCGCCAACTTGAACCGATGGTCCCGCATCAGGTCACCTGATAGGAAGTTGCAACCCAAACCGCTATACAGCGCAGCGTATAGGATAAATGGATCGTCCTGCGACCTGCAGAGTACAAATATTAGTATTACCACTTGATCATATTCACTTGCCGATCTTTAAGAAAGAATACGCACATATTTTCAGCGAAAAAGAGTGACGCAAGGCTGGAGAGGCGTGACATCTCGCTTTTCGGCCATCTCTTCATGTGCATTCTGCCGAGAATGAGAATCCTTTTGCCTCGTACATGAAGTAAATGCTCGGTCACTGTTAGAAGCTGAAAGGCGAAAAGTCATACCTCAACCAATGCTAGTGTCATCATCACTGATTCCAAAACAAAAAAATTTCTTTTGTACTGTACTGTACCTGCCGTGCTAGAGAACGGCCATCGTGATTGCTGGAATTTTGGAAGTAGGCGACATTGAGGCCGTCCACCACTAGGTCAAACGGTGCGTTTTTCTCCACAAAGTCTCGGTACCGTTTTAACTCAGCGGGGTTGGTGTGCAGGAAGACGTCAGTTCCCTCGATGACAGATTTGACAAAGTTTTCTCGGAGCTTTTCAAACTCGTCTCTGGTGATGGTGATCGGCTTCATATACTCCGAACAAGCTGCACATTCTCCCCTAGAAGAATAGATACTCAATATTTCAGTGAACGCACTGCCACAGGTGTTTTTCAGCGAGTTTAAACGTATCTTTTCAACTGTGAAACGTTATTTAAGCAACGCTCTCGGTCAAAGTTGTACCTTGGACTTAAAGTGGTGAATTTGGCCATCCAGCCTTGTTCCTTCTCGAACCACGCCTTCAAGTCGCGAGCCACCTCTAGCGGAATGAACCATTCATAGTCCCGTGTGAAAGTCAACATCTCCATGACAGTCGGAAGACCTTTACTCTTGGCATAGGCAAACCATGCCGTGAATGCCATTTCAGCTGGTCCGAAAGTTCCATGTAGAGTGCTTAACTGTTTCAGCAGACGCAGCGCCGTACTCGGGTGGTCATGCGCGAACGCTCCTGTGATGACATAGGACAAGGCCGTCGGACTGGGTCGACCGGTGAACTCGATAATGTCCAACAGCTTGAGACACTCCTCCCACCGACTGGTTCGGTAGAGGCCGGCGATGAGGTTCTCTGCTGTGCCCATGTCGTAGATGTCCGCCGGAGAGATCCGCTTCACATGTGCGTATGCTGCGAGGATTTTTTCTTCGAAATCCGGCGTTTCTAATCGGCCGCAGAGCTTGACGTAATTACTGGCGACGGACACGTTGACGAACGTTTTGCTGCTGTGGAGAAAATCCAACAATGAAGCGCCGCACTGGTGAAAACGGAAACTGCATGCCAGCGACATAAGGCTCCCGAAGAAGGCTTGTCGGTCCTTGTGGTTGTCCTTTTTTCTCGATTCCTGCACTGCTGTCTCCCACTCTGTAAAACAAAACAAAACACATCCCGCATCCGTTCGGACAAAGCGCTGACTTGCCGAAATTAAACTATCGCCAACAAACGCTGCTCAGAAGCTTTCATCGGTCGAAATTGCAGAATCAACAATACTTCATACGAGTAAAATTGTTTTAACAAATTATTAGCCAATCTGCTCTTCCGGCAAAATGGAAACTCAAGCCGGCGATAAGATGGTGCCTACAATTCATACATTGGTAAAAGACACAACAGAAGAAGCGCCAATCAACCAATCAAGCATTGCTTCCATACCGTCAGCCGGAACGTAGCGGTCTTCCGCACCCCGACAAAGTCCGGTTAGAATGGTGTGCCACTTGGAGAAATTAGGCGTGGCCGATAACTCCTCCAGAATAGAGCCACGTAGTTTGGCTGGGGATATCTTAACATCTGGTGCGTGCCGAATGATGAGATTGTGAGTACGTTCGCGAGCGATGTTGGAGATGTCGCGTTGTTGAGGGTTGCTTCTCCACGATGATGACGATGATAATGACGTCGCCGAGAAGATGGAGGCCGGCAAGGGGTCTCTGAAAAATGATGGTTGAAAGAAAAATTAGGCAGTGCAGTGAATGGGAATGAGAAGTTACCTAAAACTGAAAGATTCCAAGATAACACGATGTTGCGAAGAACGCAAGAAAATATGCCGCATTGTAGCCTTTAATAGATCGCTTGATTGCGTCAGTTTGACGAAATATTCAAAAGAAAGCCGCAGTACGCTTCACGGGTCACGGTTTCACGGCACAATTCTCCCCATTTTAATTCAGAAAAAGATTCAGTTGACCAGTTTCAGGTCTCCTCCATTACGCAAGTTGATTGCATTGCAAATTGAAACCAGAAATGGTAATAATACTATTACCGGTAATAAAAGGAAGGAAGACAGATCTGCTTTTTAAGAACCATTAAACCACTAAACCTTCAAAATGGGAGTTAAAACAAAAACCAAGTTGGCTTATGTGACGTGCTGGAACCTTCTTCCGCGAACAAAGCAAATTAATTTGCGAACAGAAAGGTTGTTTTTGTGAGCATTCATTCCTTTTGCGAACATTCCAACGGTTTGATTGATTTGGTGCGCTGTGCTGCAATGCATGTGGTCCATGTGGAGACTGGAAAGAATATTCATTTCCTTCCTTCATACTTTCCGCTAGTTGCCTTCAGAATTTTGAAAATTTGCTCTAGTTCTCACAGCAGGAATTATTTTGGTCTACCGTTATGGATTCGCAGGGGAGAAAAGTGGTAGTGTGCGACAATGGAACGGGTGTAAGTAGACAAGTAGGCGTTTTTTTTACTTGAGGAGGAGGAGGAATGAAAAAATAATTCGTCAACATCTCCTTCTCAACTATGAAACCATTCCTGACAGCGGCGGCTGACTTTTGTAGTTGTTGATTAATTGTTTAGTTTGTCAAGACGGGATTTGCTGGAAGTAACTTCCCCGCGCACATCTTCCCCTCGATGGTGGGACGGCCAATCATCCGTGCGGACACCAAAGTTGGAAACATCGAACTTAAGGTAACGCGCACAAAATTCGACTCAGAAAAAGCTCGAAAAGTTTGCTAAATTCCATCCAATTGCCAAATGTTGCCCGCCGTTGAAAATAATGTAACCTGTTTGTTCAAATCAGTGATTGATTGGCTGATTGACTGCATTGCATGAAACGGGTTAGTTTTATGTAAACTACATTGTACATACGTGACCAAAATACTTGGCTGAGCGAGTGACGCCAGTTGACTCGGCCTGTCCATGAAGCAACGCACGAAATCCATCAAGTGCTTGACCAGGTGAGCCAAGTATTCTGTTGGTGTGTGTACGGTACATGTACTCCGGTGGATTGATTGACTGTTTTTGGTAGGAGAAAGGTTTTTATTCTGTTATCATAAATAGATTTGTTGACTGCTTGCCACTTGACAGGTTCGCTTAAGGACTCTTTGGATAGAGCCAGTAAATAGGATTATTCTTGTATTGTCAGGATTTGATGGTGGGAGAGGAGGCGAGTCAGCTGCGTCACATGCTGGAGATCACTTACCCTATGGATAACGGAATGGTCCGCAACTGGGATGACATGATCCACGTTTGGGATTACACTTTCGGCAAGCAGTGCTTGGACATTGACCCCAAGAACTGTCGCATTCTTCTCACCGAGCCACCGATGAATCCCCATAAGAACCGGGAAAAGATGATTGAGGTACTGTACTAGTATGAGGCAGACAGCCAAAGTAGATTTGCTTCTCTGTCGGACAAGATGGCAAGTCATGTAGAGAAGACCGACATAACCAGGAGTATTGACAGAGGCACAGACCAACAGGCTGACTCGCAAACTGACAAAAGGAGAGATTGACAGAGTGACATACCGACCAACCGACTGACGAACAAACAAACAAACAAACAAACAAACAAACAAACTGGTAGATGGATTGGTATTCAATCTAGCAGGTACAGACCACTTGGATTGGTTTTGTTACTGTAGTTTTTACAAAAGCTCGTTGGTGTTATACACCTTTCAGGTTATGTTTGAAAAGTATCAGTTTGATTCCTGCTACATTGCCATCCAAGCGGTGTTGACACTGTACGCCCAGGGTTTACTGACGGGAGTAGTCGTTGACTCTGGCGACGGAGTCACCCACATCTGCCCAGTCTACGAAGGCTTCTCACTTCCGCATCTAACTAAACGACTGGACATTGCCGGTCGTGATATCACCAAATATCTAATCAAGGTTCGTCCTTTTTCTCTGACACGCCATTCAACTTGGTTTGTTCAGCCTGAGTTTTTATTGCCTTTTGCAGCTGCTTTTGCTGCGCGGTTATGCATTTAACCACACTGCCGACTTTGAAACCGTCCGAATGATGAAAGAAAAGCTCTGCTACGTGGCCTACAACGTGGAGCAGGAAAAGAAACTGGCGCTGGAGACGACCGTTCTCGTTCAGCCCTACATGGTAAGATACTGGAGGGAATTGAAATCGAAATGTCTTGTTGATGAGGACAAAAACGAGGTTGGTTCGTAATTTTCTGCCTTCTAAGAAGCTCTGAATCATTATTTGTATAGACTACTTTAAACTCATTCTGATGCAAGGGCGCACATCTAGTCTACTTTTGTTTAGCTACCGGATGGTCGTCTGATCAAGCTTTCATCCGAACGGTTCGAAGCTCCCGAGGCCCTTTTCGAGCCGCATCTCATCAACGTCGAAGGTGTCGGAATGGCCGAACTGCTCTTCAACACCATCCAATCAGCGGATATGGACACACGCCCAGAGTTCTATAAGCATATCGTCCTCTCGGGCGGTTCCACCATGTATCCCGGTCTGCCCAGTCGGCTGGAGAGGGAAATCAAGCAGCTCTACCTAGAGCGAGTCTTGAAGGGAGATACCGAACGACTTACGGTACGTTACTTGTTCTTCTTCTTTTGCTTTTTGTTGCCGGCTTGATGAGTAAAACTTTCTGACCTGCTTGTGACATGTGTTCCTTCCTAAAAGCCCTGAAGCCATGGCCACTCGCTGTGGTAGATTGTTCTTTTGAATTAACGTCTTGTTTCTTTGCTTATCCTTGTAGAAGTTTAAAATCCGGATTGAGGATCCGCCCCGACGGAAGCACATGGTCTTTATGGGGGGCGCAGTGCTGGCGGAGGTGATGAAGAATAAGGAAGACTTTTGGATGCATCGGAAGGACTACGAGGAGAAGGGATTGAAGGGTGTTATGGAGAAGCTGGGAGTCCGTGCAACCAGCTAAGCCAATAGCAACTGACTGCGTTTTCCACTTTTCTTCTGAACCTTACAATCAGTTCCATGTGTCGATTTGTAAAATAACCGTTTTTACCCTGATTTGCGTTGTCGTTTTCTCTTTATAACAATTTCTTTTTAATTATTCGCTAACGATGAGTTGATGCAGCTTGGGCCTTTTTTATTTGACTTATTCCTACGGAAGACATTCAACTGGTTCATACACTAGAGAACAAAAATAAATTGGACTTGAACCAAAACTTAGAAAATGAAGTCGACAACTAGTAAGATTGTTTTGTGAGGTTTGTCGGGGCATGGTGGCGGTGATAACGGCACACTCGACCGACTGATAGGTGACTGATGCGATTGTGGAAAGGCTTTAGTTTTCGAGGAGGATATCGGGACTTTGAAAGCTGGAATTCGAATTCCGACCAGTACCGTCCACTCTGCTGCATAGTCATGTATCTGGAATAGGCGGACTGACAGTCTATCAGACACGGGCAAGTGTACAGAAAGAGAAATATTTGTTTACAGTTGGCCCACCGGAAGGAAGGCAGGCATTGATCCCTATCGAGTGACGGGCAGACAAACAAACAGACTTTCAGAATGACACATTGACAGACAGACAGACAGACAGACAGACAGACAGACAAACAGACATGTATGCATTATTATTAGATCGACTCAAATTAACAAAACACCGACGTGAATTAAGAATGTAAAGTCTGGGTCATTGGTGAACCACAGACCATTTAGATGTATTTTATCCGTAAATGTGCAAAACGCCTTTTATTGTATTTTTATATGGCGACGTTTGGCAGAGATTGCTTCGATCACTACCCCAAAAAGCAACGCCCAAATTTAGCTTATAGTCATTCATACAAAGTAGTTCTCTAATAGCTTTTGCCGTACGAGTTGTAGCTCTCGTAATGCGGTGTATGCGACGGGTAAGAGTAGCTGCCATAGAGCGGGACATGTTCTGGGTAATAGGGGTGGCTTTGCGGGATGTGGACGATAATCGGTCCGTAGTTGTCGTATCCACCATAGCCGCCTCCGTAATTACTGTTTCCGTACAACTGAGCTCCATATTCTTGACCGTAGCTGTTGCCTCCATAGCCGTTCTTGTCCTCTAGAATGATGACCTGTCGTCCGCCGTAGCCATTGCTGGCCGAGCCTTGGTACTCTGCCTGCTTCTGATCAGCAATGGAAGCTGCAGTTGTTAGTCCGATGGTGACTAAAGACACAACTAAAACCCACATTGTCTTATAAAATTAGACAGTCACACTCAGAGACAATGGGGAACGACCTGGGAATGTTTTGGGGGACAATTTAAACTTGCAGCTGTGAGAAAGTGAAAGAATGATTTAGTAAATGAAACGAATTCTTTGGTAGCTTTAGTCTGCTGCTCGTTGAGGCTCCTGCGCTGTCATGCTTGATGCAATCTCTCTTGCACCGACCGTAATTAAACTAATTGGTCCCCGCAAGCTCACGACCCGCGGTTCCGATCGCGTCTCCAACTAAACTAAAAAAAAGCTCTAAGCTCCAATGTTTGGCGGACAGACAAACCGGCTCGGCTCACACCTCACACACACATATGAGTTACATATGCAAATTTGATAATGTAGTGTACTAGTATTGATCGGAAATAGAAGTGAGCACCATGCAATGAAATGATTCGTACACGGTTGATCTCATCATGACCCTGTTGAATAGGATTTTACCTTGTGTTTCATGGTACAAAATGCATCTTCAAGGGTGTTGCAGTTTATGGTTCGCTGGCATTTCTGTCGTCTTCTTATCACCCCGTTTAAAGTGTAGATTCTTTCCTACTGAGTCGAACTTTTAAAACCGCTACGACGTTACGAGTGTAGCGAGTCATCCGCTTTCAGGAAAGAACGATTATTAGTTACATTGCATTGTCTCCAGAGTCTTCTTATCAAGTCCTATCTCAACACAATCTTCATCGACAACTGGTGGACAATGCCGAACTTTTCGCCGCCTATAATACTTCTGGTGCTTCAATTTGCAACTTGCACTGACATTTTAGCACTTTTCGGGAGTGCTATGACATTATACTGCACTAGAGGACGTGCCTTGGCTGGAGATTTTCCGCCTCCAGTTTTGCATTGGAATTACTGTAGTTCAGCTACAAGAAACTAGCCTAATATCACAGACATGACAAAACAAAATTATTCTCCTCGTCCGGACGGATTCGATGCCGCCAAAGTATTGGGCAGTTTTGCCAAGGCCTCAGCCGAGCCAGGTGTTGACGTGGCTTCCTACCTTGTAGGGTTTGCCGAACTAGCCAGGTATGACATTTTACCAATGAAGTTATGTTTTTCTGCCTGTCTATCTGTCTGTTTGTTTGCCTATCTGTCTGCATCGCTTATTAGTCTTGCCTTGTTCGCCTTGTGATATTAAGTGATTATTTCAGACGCTTTTCTCGTAGATTTAACGACATGATGGGTACCTTGTTCGCAACGATGGCTTCTGACATCCGTGAACAAATCAAGATTCTGGAAGCCTTCCGTAACTCGCCGCAAGGTGAACACTACCGTACTGTTGAAAGCACAATCGAATACGAAGAGCAAGAGCCCCACCGGTTGGAGCCTAAAGCAAAGCAACCGTCCGGTAGTCGGACCATCCTTCACCTCAATCGAACCCTCGATTTCTTCCGGCAGTTTGTGAGTAAAATGACTGTGATGGCCGATGAGGACAAACTGTCGACGGTGTGTCAGCCAGCTTATAAGGCCACGCTCGGCAAGTACCATTCCTGGCTGCTGTCCAAGGCTGCAGGTATAGCGATTAGTACTCTGCCTACGAAGATTCAGCTGTACGAGCGAGTGTCCTTGTACCCTTATGACGAGACCGTGGAACTCACTGCCAAGATGGTTGAAACCATGGATAAAACTTTTTCACTGATCGACGATCTCTTCGCTAAAAGAAGCTTACAAAGTTTGCCATTTTAATTCGGTTTGTCATTGAGGTGTTAAAAAGAATGCTTCCTACATTAGGGTTTTATGCTAATGACTTATTACTGACTATTGATTGTGAGTACTGGTATTGGACGATGGGCGGTGCGAGTGATTAAGACAGCTGCACACGTACATTATGCATTGAATAAAATGTGGACTCTTGTGGACTGGACTATAGTACCGGCTAAATGCCTTTCTAGTTTCCAAATTGCGACAAGGATTAGTATGCTACTACTTTACTGGACCACTAATAATTAATTTCATAAGAAAAGATCAGTCGATTTGGCTGGCATTCTTTTAACTCACAAAGCGACTCGTCCAGCTGCCCATATCTACACATTCTACAGTACGTATCTCCAGCGCCCACAGTCAGAGTCCGCGCCGCAACGCTAGTACGAAGTTACTATGTAATTTATAAATGTGTGGTATGAAAGAAAAAGAAAATCTTTACTCACTCACACCTTGAAACAAACTCCACTCAGACGGGTATGGGCAAGATTAGGTTCTCTAAGGTAATTGACATTGTAAAGAAATGAGACAATAATGAATGACATGAAAGGCAAGAGACAGGGACCCTTGATTTAAAATTTTAAATAAAACGGCGCACAATTGCTAGACCATACGTACAATGTATCTCTGCGGCTGCCACTGGGAGTAAACAGTCAATGGATTTGTTGATTGGCGGTTCTCAGTACGAGTACACGAACTGAACGGATTAGTTATTATTATTATTATTACTGCACAATAATTTTTTCTGGTTGTCGCTGGTGGTTCATACTTTCGTGCCACTTGTTACGAGTACTGTACTCTGATAACACGGCATTAGTAGGATAATATTTTTTTCGAAGAATTTGTTGCTGTTTGGCGAAGGATGATACCGGGCGTGAGAGATTTCTGGTCAAACCTGACGAGCCCGTTAGTGGATGCCTCTTTATGGTTCATTCGTCCCCTCACTCCCCCTCACTTCTTCTCTCGCTCTGTTCACGCCGCAGCCGACCGATTGGGCATTTACAAGCCGTACGTTGCTGTGTTTGGCACTTGTGCTCTGGGATATTACTTAGCACGAGTCAGTTACACATTTTGGCGAGGAACCGTTTCCTATTTTCTCGCGGGACCTTTTCATTTAGGCATCAATTTTGCCCAATTAACTGCCGGAGGAGGATGGGCAGGTAACTTGACGTTATATGCATCTTTTAAGGAGGCGTTGGTTGTGGATTATGGTTTTTTCAGTGGTGACAGGAGCCACAGACGGACTGGGACTGGCGTATGCAAAGGAGGTCAGTTGTAACAGCGGCGGTAGTGCTTGATTGATTGATACGCTTGTGTGATGCTGTTGACGAAATCAACTAATCGAGTGATTGATTGATTGGTCGGCAATTTCCTTATATCCATAGGCCTTGTTGCATTGGTCGGTTGATTGATGTTACTGTTTCGGTCACAATTGCCTTTTTATGTTTGTAGCTGGCGAAGCGTGGGGCGAATGTGATGCTAGTCGGCAGACATCCGGAGAAACTGGACATGGTAGCGCGTGAAATCGGTAAGGATTAAGGAGTAAGGATGAAGCTGGTGAGGAAGATTGGGCCTGGCTTCTTTTTCCCCTTTAAGTTTTTAATCAACTACGTTTACTACTTTCTGTGGTTGCTGTAGAGGCGCAGTTTCGGGTTAAAGCCGACATGCTCGTCATCGATTTCCAGCGGTGCAGTTTGGAAGACTACCTCAAAGTGAAAGATCGTCTTTCCCGACTTCGATGTGACATCCTTGGTTAGTACTTTTTTCACATCCTCTTGTCATCCTTATTATCTTCTTTTCGTGCGCTGTGATTGCAGTAAATAGTGTCGGGATGGCGTCTGGCAGCACAGGCAGCTTTGGTTGCCAATCCAACACTGAACAGGTCTGCAGTGCAGCGGCATTTCCTTTTATCGACTGGCTGGGAATCATTCCGACGGACATTTTCTCTGTTTAATAGATGTGCCTTGATCTCCTCAATGTCAACATCATACCCACCCTAATGGTCAGTATCTAAATCAAAATAATTACTCCTTCTGCATAGAAGTGAACCGTACAGAGGTCAGTTCTAGTGTCTGTTATCTGTTGTAGTTTACGAATGCAGTTTTACCGGGAATGAAAGTGGGTACATGGCATAAAAACATTCAAACGCTTTCTCCCGCAGTTACTCTCAAGTTGTCTTTTCATTTGATGAAGGAAAGGAAAAGAGGAGTGATCGTAAATCTGTCTTCCGTTGCCGCTGTCTACCCTCTCCCTAACTACGCGCTCTATGGGGCGACCAAAAGTTTTGTGGATTTCTTCTCCTCCGCCCTCGACAGGGAATGCCGGCCTTTCAGCATTTTCGTTCAAGTAAAAAACCTTACCTATTAGTTAACTGTGTGGTTGGAATAATGCGATCTTGGTAGTGTGTTCTGGCGGGACCAGTGTTGAGCAACATGACAAAAAGCCAGGCCAAATCATTTTTCATCGTCCAACCCGGTCCGTTTGTTCGCGAGGCCCTTTCCCAGGTAAGCGTAAGAGATAACTCAGCCAACTCACTTGAAGCATTCCTCAAATGTTAAGCATGCAATTTTTGCCGTTCGTTGTAGGTTGGACTTAGACGGCGGACATTCGGCCATTGGATTCATGCCGTGATGGTGTCCATAGCCCAGCCTTTCCCGCTGTGGATGACCCTACGCTTTCTTCAACCAAAGAATCGATCATGAAATGCTGTGTCTATCTCGAGGATAGTAGGGGCTTTTTTTACTTTTAATCTATGCCTGTCAATGAAGGTGTGTTGTACTGGACAGTTGTTTGTTGTGGAAGACACTTTTTGTTCAGAGATATATGTACAAGTACTAGTGCAGTGTAGTACTCATAGTGCTAGCTGGTAATATTCAACTTGAAACCAAAAAACTTACACACTCACATTCTTAATGCGTCCGGTTCTAAGATCCGGATAAGGCAACGTGTTAGTTACATTTGCCATTGCTAAAAAAACAAAAAAGAATGCTCCCTTTCCGCCCGTTTTCTTATTTCAGTTCATTTTTCTTTCTACAAGTTCTACCTTTAATATCGAAATTCGAAACGTTGCGTTGAAACGTTCTAGGCACTAGCCTGATCTTTCTGCCGCAAACCTGTACGGTACAAGTACTACTATACCACCTGCCAGTACCCGTACAGTGTACTAGTAATACTGATAGTCTACTATAATAATTACTATTTCCGAAAGGTATCTACCGGTACTGGCAGTATGTTCAGTGGAAACGGGAAATTGGAATAATTAATGATCGGCGATCAGCTGTGATGACAATGCAGTTTTTCGCTCTCTCAGTTATGCGTTTCCGCTGGGATTGGATTGGTGCTTGCTACGCAGGGTACATTCCGAGTTGAAATGACAATTATCGTATGCGGAAACAGCTCAAATGCACAGCCAGTTTGACGCTAGACCTATCGCCGATATTCCCTTTCCAAACCCGATTAATTTTAACATGCATCCGGTAAATCACATAAATAAAGTGGAAATTCCCACTTACAGTTGCAATGAAGCCGCCAAGATGCAAACACAACACTCTTCTCCCAGTTTTGTTTTATCTCTCTTTCCGTTCCTTTTCCGCATTACCATTTGATTTAATTTGATAAGTTCAAAATGGCAGCAACATTACTCGATGGCGTTCGACTGCAACTGAATAAGCTCTCCTTAAAAAGTGTCAATGAGCGCGTGGACAATTATTTCGGCTCTTCCAGGTCGTATTTCGCGGCATTTGGTGCAGCTTCCTTGGCGCTGGTGGGAGTGACTGCCGCCTATCAAGTGGCCAAAGGAGTCACTACTTATTGTCTGGCTGCTCCCTTGGCTCTCGGCATTAACATCAGGGACTATGGCGAGTGGGCAGGTATTATTCCTTCTCTTCTTTCTCATCTACAGGCTCCACCACGACCATTTACTCAACTTTCCATGATTCTCAAAATTTATCTTTGCCAAAACCCCTTAATTTCTTTCAAAATCAGATGTCTGGGTGAGTTGAGTTTCATACAAATTTAATTTTTAAAAAAATGCAGTGAAAATTGTTAGCTTCTGCGCTTGTTTTGTAAAGTTGGCAATTTTAAGCCCGTCAAGTTCGCCCAGAATCTGGCCGTTCTTCAAGGATATATATTTCGCGATCACATTTAATCGCGGAAAATTGTTCGGTACATCTTGTTTGCATATTAAAGGACTACTAAACTATTTGTTTTCGCTTCTCTACAGAATGATCAGTTTTTTATAGAAATATTTGCTGCTCAACCAGTTAGTTGTCCCATATAAATTTTGGACTCCCTCGTTATATCATAGTATACAGTGGAGTTTTTGAAATTTTTGACAACCAATCGATAGAGAACGTAGAGAGGAATCGATTAAAAAAATGTAGGTTTGGAAAGTCAAAACTGGGAAATATGGCAGTTTCAAGTTGAGGTACAATCAACCATTACCATCAATCCCATGCGCAGTGCACGGAGTGCAGCGTAAAGTGCGCAATGCTCAAACAAATGTATCAGTCACTCCACCAATCAAATTCAGAGAGAATGGCAGCGCTGATATCACTCGCCAGTCAATCAAGCATAGATTTTATTAATTTTTAATTTTCGATCAAAAAACCACAATAGCCGTTGGCCAGTTTTGTGCGCTTTGCACTATGCGTTGCGCACTTGGCGCTACACCCTGTACGCGTACTGTGCATGGGATTGTAATGATTGATTGGTTGATTGTACTCCGATTGGGAATTTCCATATCTCCCTCAGTTTTTACTTTCCTCACCTTAATTTTTCTTAATCGATACCTCTCGACTTTCTCTATTGATTGGCTGTCACTAAATTCCAAAATTTCACTGTATGTAGTGCTTTTACCATGCTTTATGTAGTGCTTTTACCATATTACACTGAAACCAGTACACACGGTGTCCACTGTAACTCTTTAAAGTTGAGTAAATGTTGGTGGTGGACCCGGTATAATATGTAAATTGTAATGATAGGTGTTGATTGAATGTTTCTTTTCTAGTGGTAACGGGAGCAAACGATGGAATTGGCCGAATTTATTGCCTGGAGGTAAGTGCGATTGAAAGGAGAAGGTATCAGAGAGGCAAGGTATTTCTGCAAATGGACTAATTGATGAGGAAGCTTTGGTTGTTTTTCGGTCAAATGTTCGATCAAATGTTCGATCAATCGATCGGTTGCGTTGACTGGTCTGGGTCAGCCGGTCTAGTCGCTGAAGTGGGAAACTAAATTGCAGAGTTTCTTCTTTCAGCTTGCTCGGCGTGGCCTGAACATTGTGTTGATTGCTCGGGATGAGGAAAAGCTGAATGTTGCTGCCCGAGATGTCGGTATGTGCTCGCCTTGGAATGCATGTGAGAGGTGTCCCGATTTTTGATGAAAATTCTTTTCTTCCTGTAGAATTGACCCATCATGTGAAAACGAAAGTGATTGTGGCGGACTTTGCGAATGCCAGCCTGGACATGTATAACGAAATTCAAAGTCAATTGACAGGCCATCGAATCGGCGTACTCGGTAAGACAAGACTGCTTGCTGCCAAAAGGGAATTTGTTGATGGATCTATTGATTGAAGGGTTTCCCGTGAAATTCTCCATTAGGCTTATTAGTTCAGTTGATTGAAAATCCGTCTATCACTTATTGGGTGCAACTAACCTGGCCTTGACACGTGTTAGTGATTACTTTTCAGTTAACAACGTGGGCGATGGCGGCGATGAAGGGTTATTCCTGGAGAATCCGGCTAGTACCGAGGTGCGCATACAACTCCCATTACGCACTGCCAAACCAACTGTTTCTTCCGCTAAATGGGAAGTACGGTAATCGTAGTTTCATTCCCTGATTTTCATGTTGTAGGGTTGCCTTGAAATGGTCAACACCAACGCCACATCTTACGTGATGGTAACTAGTGGAACAAACAAGTGGAATGAACAATTTTCCTTCTTGCAGTTAAGAACATACTCTTCAACTCAACCAATTTCTTTGTCCCTTCTTTCGTTTAGATGACACGGTTAATCCTCCCAGGAATGGTCACCCGTGGAAAAGGCATCATTATTTGCATTTCCTCAGTGTAAGTCGGTTGTTTATCATTTCCCTTCGAATGATATAGTCGATGGGGATACTTCTTTTTTACAGTAACGGTGACGTGCCAACTCCGAAAGCTGCTCTTTATTCCGGAACAAAACGTTCGTGGTGCCTTTTTGTACTGCGTTTTACCGAGCGCGTTATGTTTTGAACAATTACGATCTCGATGCAGGGTTTGTGGACTTTTTTGCTGTCGCGCTGAATGAGGAGTACAGAGACAAGGGTATCGTCGTTCAGGTCAGATTCGTGCTCTTTAACTTCTTGAGTGAGGGTGAACTTTTATTAAAATTGAATCCCTGTCGGGGTATTGCAGTCAGTGTTACCTGGCGCAGTGGACACAAAGATGGTGCAAGAGGAACACCGAAACTCCTTTTGGTGTGTCCAACCGGAAGAATTCGTGCCTTTGGCCATTTCACAGGTATGAGCCTGCATTCCTTCTTACGGACAAGGCATCTTCCCCGGCCTAATGATAGGAACGTAGCTCTTTCTCATTATCAGCTGGGAGTCCGAACGCGAACCTATGGTCACTGGAAACATGCAGTTCACATCAAATGGCGCAAAGTGTGGCCGGGTGCACGGAAACTCATATGATCTTCTCTTTGATGGGGTACTAGATGCCTGCCTTGGTTATTCGCGTTGAGATGAATCAGGAACCAGAGGTGGCTTTATCCTGTGGTTCTTTCTGTGGTTAATTTTTTTTGGCGTTGTCGTTTATGCCATCTAGTTTCATACCTGCTAATTAGATATACATGACAATACTTAAATCTTTAACCTTGGTTTTTATTCCACAAGTCGGGCAATTTTTCTGGGTCGCCGACAGGGCCGACGAATAGTTGACAGTCCCTGCCGAGCTGTTGAATGCAACTATCGAGTCGATCTGCTTTTGTGCCGTATATATAGTTGAGCCTGTGAATATTCACGCCACTCTTGACGCGGAGTACGCCGATGAAAGCATCGTCTGGTGACATAAAGGGCACAGTGTGGGAAATCCGGTGGAGGGCACGTACGGCATCAGAACTGACCAGATACGCCATGCCGACGCAATGCTCCGGGTAGAATTGCGCAGGATAGGCCCGTCGACTCACCGCGTACCTATTTAGCCAGAAAGTTGAACGGCTAGATAGTGCGTACCCGTAGACATTATTGTACTGCATATGTTTGTATGTCTCTCTCTCTGTTTGTCTTGAGTTATCTTAATGTCTCTAAAGAAACAATCTCTTTCTATCTTGGTCTATAGTTTGTTTTCATGTCTTTCCATGTCTGTCTTTCTTATAAGGAAAGTTTATAGCTTACCGGCCACGACGATGAACAACGGAACGGATTGTAGTAAGGCAAGCCATTGTGTTTGTTGTAATCTCCGAAAGTCGCTCTACCATTACCGCATAGAGTCCGAACAAGTTGAGGAAAACGTCGTCATCAGATTTCCAGACGAACGACAGTTCGGGACCGCACTCTTCCGAAGCCCATCGAAGACCCATCAGATTCTTGTACGTTAGGTTTCGATAAGTGTCTAGGAAGTCTCCTTGTAGAATGTCTTGATTGTCTGTAGCTTCCAGTGACACGGCGTCCTGTTCTTCTGGTTTGACAGTTATCCCAAGCAAAAATATGAGTCGAATTTGTCGGTTGTCCAGTCCCGTGACAGAGCCCCAAGTCCTCCGAATGGCTCGTCTATGGGCGGTGTGAGAGACTGCCGAATGAACGACCATTAAAAGCCATAGTCGACCGCGTGAGCATTCACTTTGAATGCTTTCCGGCTGTATGATGTAATTAACAGAAGAAATATTCAGATAGAACGGTGAGTCGTCGGCCGATGATAAATTATTCGGAAAACGATCAAGGCTGAAAAGAGTGATACAGGTATACAGGCAAGAGGTCAAGACTAAAGTAAGTATACTTGGTCGGATGAAAAAAGAGCGACGTCTGGACATTGGGAAACTGTACTCCGGCCATTACAGTAAACAGTTCAACGTGTCGGAGCTTCAAACAAATTAAGAAGATGTAAAGCAATTGAAAGCTTAGATGTCAAGTGCGATTTTACGTGACTATGAATAGTAATTCATTTATGATTTGGATGATTGCCGGTATATTAGAAGTGGGGGCGGTGCGGCGCGCTCTTTTTTTAGCGATTAATAATTCACATCTCCATTGAGGATTTTTTGCATAGCTGACAGAGCCTGCTGTGCGCGACCCTGGGAGAGAGTGTCTCATTGATTGGTAAGACGCCCGGAAGCGACAATTTTGCCGTAAAACACACAGCGGTTGAGCGACGAACCGTGCATTATTACAAGTCAGGTATCGGAAGCTCATCAAAGAAAGGCTCATAAACAATAGCTGTGGTAATGAACTGTGCATGCACTACACGCTTGATTACCCATCACTCAGTTTTCTCTGTAACATTAACACGCATAGTACATGGACTTGGACAGCAGACGGCACTGACAATACACAAAACTTACAAGTCGCCTGTCGTAAAAAGTTCTCACATACTAATTGACTGGATGACGAATAAGAAATAATACGTTTTGAGGGCATTGGTCTTGGGGTTGGTTGGGCGTGTGACTGGTCGCACGTTTTCACGGCAAACAAGAGAGCTCATCAGTTTCTTCCCGTCTGTCTGGTTTAGAACTCTGTATGGTTTTCCATTTGGGCCGGGGTGCTCAGGTAAGAAGAGCGCAAATGCAAAGAATGAATCGATGACATTTTTGCCGATACAGCATTATAACTGTGACAGCAAACATCGAAAGGGCTTCCTTCTCTTTCTCTCTCTAGCGAGGACTATTGAACTGATAAATAAAAGAGATATTATACTAGATCCAAGTATCAGTACCGGTATAACACCAAGGGCTGTAATCGGCGCTACTTTGAAGACAAAAAGCAGACACCAACCGCGGCCTCCTGACAACCTTCCCGTCCTCTTCGGGAAAGACGGTAATTAGGTAGCACAATTCAATTTCACCGGCATTCTGTTGGCGTTTTAGCAAGATTCGCCGCAGAAACTGAAACGACACGAGGACGACCAGATGCTGGCAGTTCTGCGTGAGGTCAATTGGTGCAGTATACAATAATGTGTTTGAAGTGATTTAAGCACACCACAGTACAAGAGTATCTGGCTGTTTGACGCTTTCGCATTAATGCAGCTACTCAAGTTTCTCAACCATTCGAGCAAGCTTGTCATTTTCACAAACTACAACCACTAAATTCATAATTGGCTACGAAAGCATGCAACGTCAGAAGGGACAAAGCACGTGGCTTTAGGTTTGACCATTTAGGATAAGTCCCTCCAACATAAGCGATGGTGTGCTTCCCATTCCGATTTTCTATCAGAGGAAGAAGCTGTATGCTACAGGTATTATACAATAGTGTACGAGTATTGTTAGTAGTACTGTAGAACTACTATAAGTTTTCTTGAAAATGTTGAATCCCCTTCAGTGTTGAGACTAGCTTTAGTGCGAAGGATATTTTTCGTTTACTTAAGAAAATGGGTTCCGAGGACAAAATGAATGAGAATGAATGTAGGAACCGCGTACGCGCATTACTCGACAATAGCCAACGTGGTTTTTTTTATGACTTGGAATGGATGAAAGTTGGAGTGGAGTGTGGATACTTTATGGCCAAATTTTTCAGCAAACTGTTAATATAAATAGGTCCTTGCCATTTTTTTACCAGAACGCGGATGTTCTTGATGGTTTCATGATACAAACTGATGATGATATAGAACGTACGAGCACACTTGATATACTTCTCTCTATGAATAAATCGGAGAAAACTTTCTAAACGTGGCAGAATGTCTGCTAAAAAAGGAGCCAAGACCGACACCATATTCAGCAGATCCAGTCCCCGGCAACGCACTCTTACATCTTTATCCTTGGCAGTGCGATCATATCTACATTAAATGGCGGCTTTACTACTCAAATATGGAGCCAGCATTACACAATGGGATGTTAAATCCAAGCTTCGCTATAAACTATTGCGTTGATCGGATATCCAGATGTTGAAGATTCTGCTCCAGAATGGTTTCGATCCTTACTTACTCCAACGATGGACTGTCTGATGGGCCGATGAATGCAACACTTTGCTCGAAACGTCTTTTCTGTACGTGCAGTGGTGATTATCAATACATATAATGGTCAGTTACAATACAATGGTCAGTTACCGATGGTGCGGTGGAATTGACTTTCCCTCTTTTCATTACCATTATTCACCAGCAGTATGTCTGACTCCTTCTTAATCAACCCACCTCTCGATGATTTGACTTATGAGCGGAAGAGAAACAGTACAGTGTGATACA